>JARQOD010005050.1:0-50434 GCA_033576555.1 Oophaga sylvatica
TATTTTTACAATCACATTCAAATGTTATTAAACAAAAATAAATAATCTGACAATTTTCACACTGGACACTGAGGCTTCTTCTCTAATTATTTCAGAATTTTAACATGTACATTAGCCACAAGATCAGGGTGTGACCTTATCTTTTGCATTGAAGCATCTAATGACGTGTGCAAAGGTCTTTGTGGAGGGAATGAAGCAGAGGAGCTGTGACATTGCCTATTGGATTGGTGGATACTGTGTTTTCAGCAGAGGCTTTATCAGTAATTGTTAGGAGAACACCGGTGTGCACAGCCAGGTGTGGACTGGGGCTGAAATTCAGCCCTGGCATTTGAAATCCCAGGTCCTGCGGCCCCGTCCCCAAGCACCAGACGGGATATATTACTATATTACCCGGAGGAGGAAAGCAAGTTTTACTCAAGACCAATATTTCTACTGATTACTCGTGGCCTGCGGGGTAAGTGACCTTGTGCTCAGTCACAACTCTTAACAGTATGGGGGTCTTGAGACACGATTCTGTAAACAACAAGGCAGCCACGACCAGACAGGCCCTTCAGGCATTTTCCAGAATCGCCAGATGGCCAGTCCGGGCCTGGCTGGATGTGAGGTCTGTATAAATCTCCCAGTAATAAAGATGTATGTGAGGCCTGTGTATGTCTTTCATAGTAATATAAAACTGGGTGAGGTTGTGTCACTTCCTATAATATAGACTTGTATGGATCTCTGTGACCCGGGTACTGCTGGGATAAATAACAGCTCGCTACTGTCCTGCACGGATTTCCTCTTCACGTTCATACTCCTTGTATGTAATCTGTTTTCTCCGCCCTCCTGGGACTGTAGTACTTTACTGAAGATTTGTGTGCACCCTTCTGCACTAACACGAGAGAAGGGGGGAGAAGAAAAAGACGTCAGAACAAAAAAGGAGCCTTGAGTGATATGTAACATTTTTGAAGAACACTCCGCTCGATAAATGGACACTTTGCAGAAGAAAAAATGGTGGAAAATTTTTAACGATGATATTGAATATGTTGCTTTACTTTGTATTTAGGAAGCAAATGAACAAAAAGAAAAATATTTCTGTGCAAAGGTCTCCAAACAGTAGTTTCCAGCATGCATTGGATCCTTTAGACGTGTTTTTGCCTTTTTAAGGGGAGCGCAGATGACCTCTAAAAAACTCAATATTGTAAACAAAATAAAACCCCCTCTGCGGGCGTTGGTAAGTTTATGCCTTCTGAAGCAAACCGTCGCTCCTTAAAGTAACCCGAATTCCCAAAAAGCAATAAAAACTGCTTAAATATGTATGAGTAACAAGAAATTCACATTTCTTTCACCTGTGTCTCATTAAAAAGTAATCGACTCGGCGAATCTCCCGTAGAACATCGATCTTCTCGGGATGTAGAGGGGAATTCTCAGTTGCTTCCCGGGGGAAAAACGTTTCCTCAGCTGGCCCGTCCATCTCACAATGCTTGGGGACTCACAATGATTGGCTGCCACTTATGTGGTAGAGGGGCGTCTCGGGGGCGAGGGGTGACACAAGGTCGGAGAAGACTGCAAATAAAATGCTGCCAAAGTAAGTAGTAATTCTGGCTAGAGTAAGAGGTTTTACGTTGGGACATCTTGGGCAGATACTTCGGCTCTTGACCAATTCTTTGCTTGACTTGGTCTACAGACGTTACTAATCTTCCAGCAGCCTATTTAGCCGCGACAGACCCACCCACCCTTCATTGCAGTGCCCCTACGCTTATCCCTTTGACATCGATCCTCAGACGGTCACCTCAGGTTCCTCAATAATCTCCAATTAAACTATTCTATAGGAGAAGATTGATGAAGTTCAGATACATTTTAGAAACTCCCATTCCGGTGACAAACGTCAAAGATACAGACAGGCTCGAAACGACTCCGTCCCCCACGTAGTCCTCTGGGTTCTCCATGATGGTCTTCTGAAGGGACATCAATGGCGGTCAATCATGGCGCACATCATCTGGTTCACTTTGGCATGCTAAATATTGGATCGGTGGTCAAGAGAGGGCACAATAGTTTTACCAAAGTAACCTCGGAAAAGTCCCTTAATAATAAACTATCATTAGAAAATTACCTATTATTGAAATCAGGTATTTATGGTAAATTAATATTACAAAAACGTTTGGGCTTTTTTTTTTTTTTTTTAAATATCACAATCCGTTTTGAAAAGAAAAAATATAAATCTTGCAAGTCTCACACACCAGCCATAGGGGCCTCTAACTTCCTGTTACTTCAGAAAACATTACATGAACATTGGCCACAATAGCTAGATCCCGAGAAAGGGAGGAGGTGAGCTGTGACATCATCTATTGTGAATGGTGGATCCTGTGTTATCTACTGTATATAGAGGTGTTATCAGTCATTGTACAGGAGGAAGGTGAGCTGTGAATATCTATTGTGAATGGTGGATCCTGTGTTATCTACTGTATATAGAGGTGTTATCAGTATTGTAACAGGAGGAGGTGAGCTGTGTCATCACCTATTGAATGGTGGATCCTGTGTTATCTACTGTATATAGAGGTGTTATCAGTCATTGTACAGGAGGAGGTGAGCTGTGACATCACTATTGTGAATGGTAGATCCTGTGTTATCTACTGTATAAGAGGTGTTATCAGTCATTGTACAGGAGGAGGAGGTGAGCTGTGATATCACCTATTGTGAATGGTGAATCCTGTGTTATCTACTGTATATAGAGGTGTTATCAGTATTATACGGAGGAGGAGGTGAGCTGTGATATCACCTATTGTGAATGGTGGATCCTGTGTTATCTACTGTATATAGAGGTGGTATCAGTCATTGTACAGGAGGAGGTGAGCTGTGTCATCACCTATTGTGAATGGTGGATCCTGTATTATTACTGTATATAGAGTGTTATCAGTCATTGTACAGGAGGGAGGTGAGCTGTGATATCACCTATTGTGAATGGTGGATCCTGTGTTATCTACTGTATTTAGAGGTGTTATCAGTCATTGTACAGGAGAAGGAGGTGAGCTGTGACATCACTAATTTTGAATGGTGGATCCTGTGTTACCTACTGATATAGAGGTGTTATCAGTCATTGTACAGGAGAGGAGGTGAGCTGTGACATCACCTATTGTGAATGGTGGATCCCGTGTTATCTACTGTATATAGAGGTGTTATCAGTCATTGTACAGGAGGAGGAGGTGAGCTGTGATATCACCTATTGTGAATGGTGGATCCTGTGTTATCTACTGTATATAGAGGTGGTATCAGTCATTGTACAGGGGAGGTGAGCTGTGTCATCACCTATTGTGAATGGTGGATCCTGTGTTATCTACTGTATATAGAGGTGTTATCAGTCATTGTACAGGAGGAGGAGGTGAGCTGTGATATCACCTATTGTGAATGGTGGATCCTGTGTTATCTACTGTATATAGAGGTGGTATCAGTCATTGTACAGGAGGAGGTGAGCTGTGTCATCACCTATTGTGAATGGTGGATCCTGTGTTATCTACTGTATATAGAGGTGGTATCAGTCATTGTACAGGAGGAGGTGAGCTGTGACATCACCTATTGTGAATGGTGGATCCTGTGTTATCTACTGTATATAGAGGTGTTATCAGTCATTGTACAGGAGAAGGAGGTGAGCTGTGACATCACCTATTGTGAATGGTGGATCCTGTGTTACCTACTGTATATAGAGGTGTTATCAGTCATTGTACAGGAGGAGGAGGTGAGCTGTGACATCACCTATTGTGAATGGTGGATCCTGTGTTATCTACTGTATATAGAGGTGTTATCAGTCATTGTACAGGAGGAGGAGATGAGCTGTGATATCACCTATTAAAATGGTGGATCCTGTGTTATCTACTGTATATAGAGGTGTTATCAGTCATTGTACAGGAGGAGGAGGAGGTGAGCTGTGACATCATCTATTGTGAATGGTGCATCCTGTGTTATCTACTGTATATAGAGGTGTTATCAGTCATTGTACAGGAGGAGGAGGTGAGCTGTGACATCACCTATTGTGAATGGTGGATCCTGTGTTATCTACTGTATATAGAGGTGTTATCAGTCATTGTACAGGAGGAGGAGGTGAGCTGTTGTGTAGCCCTGGTGTGAAGGCACACACAGTACCCTGGAGGATGTGCGGAGAGGTAACAGTTTAATGCTCAATAAACATTCACTCGATCACACACTTAGACACACCATAGGTTATATAGGCTAGTGATATACAGCTCAGATAGTCAGTCTGTTTCCTGTCCTCGGACAGAGTAAAGTCAGTCTGTTTCCTGTCCTCGGACAGAGTAAAGTAGTCTGTTTCCTGTCTTCGGACAGAACAGTCAGTGTGCAGTCTGTACAGGAAGAAAGAGGAGTCAGCAGCAGAACCTTCAGTCGCCTGTCCCAAGGACAGTGAAGTTCAGTCGACGTGCTCCTGAACTAGAAGAATACTGAGCATCTGTTTAGCGAGCTCCAAGGAAGAAGCAAGAAGGGATTAACTTGCATTACCTTAGGAAGTGTGGAGTGCTTATGCTACAAGCGCGAACAGGGCGAAGGGCGCAGTGGAAGAAGTTATAGCAGTGCCTTAAGGATTGGACTATCCTGCACATTGTTCACCGGTCACTGGAGACCGAAGTGTCACTACAGCTTCAGGCGTAGTGGTAGAAAAACCAGAGGCTTACTGGACCTTAGGTTACAGAAAGCAGCCCTTGGAGTGTCGGTACGTAACTGGGGTCAGAGAGAGTGGGAACCTTGAGTCGATGCAGGACAACAGTAGGAACTTAGCTCTCTCACATTAAAGGAAGACTCCGACCACAAAACTGACCGGGCAGTACAGCTTTGGAGAAGCTGGAGTATTTGGAGTGAACTAAGCTTTATGCTAGTTGGACTCATCATAAGGAAAGTGAAGGAGGCCCATAACCTGTTCAGCTGTTATCTCAAAGCACATCCTCCACCCGACCAGCCTCCCTGGGACCTGCCTTATCATCTGACAAGTAAAAGGTATGGAAAGACACTGGATGGTGTGAGACTGATTCATTTATCTGCACCCTACATCATTAATACCATAGACTCAGAGGGACCAGTCCCACCTGTAGGGGACCCGTCATCTAGCTGCCATCACATCCCCTCAGAGATCGACAGCAGCGCTGGTCTTAGTGACTAGAAAACTACAGGTGGCGTCACGAACCGTTATACACCTATCCCCTGTAAATATACCCCCAACATACGCCTGACCGCCAGGGCCACAGACCGAGCCACCGCTACCTGTGACAACCCCATAGACTTCCATGGGCTCGGCTCTGGGTACCTCATTGCCCTGGTAACCCACAATTGTGGTGCGGGTCACAACAAAAAACTTGGCGTCACGAACAGGATGCGAAACTCGCAAAATTGCGAGCCCTGTGTGCCTGTGGAGTTGTTGTGTGAAAAAGGACTGTTTGCTATTTTTGGCGCTAAAATCCGCCATTTTGCCGCCAAATTCGCGCCCTCAGGCGCTGGAGAAGAAGGTGGGCGTGGATTCGTGGGCGTGTGCCCCCTGTGGCGCGAAGAAAATGCCTGCCCTCTCAAAGTGCTATTACAATATGCGATCCTGCCCTACAGCAAAAGAGGTCCGCCTTCTCTTCACCTTCCCTGCGAAAAGGAGGAGACGCAAACCCCGCCTCCACGGAAGAGACGGGACTGTTCTGAGAGAAGAAGAGAGAGTGTTCTGGAACATGATGGAGGCAGGATGTGTGCAGCCGAGCAGGGAAGCGGTGGAAGGCAGGCCCCGTTCCCCAGCCAAGCTGCCACTAGAACCAGAACCATCTGTGGTCCTGCACCTGCAGCAAGCCTTGCTGGAGATTGGAGAGGAAAATGCAAGGTTGAAGAAAATGATTTTGCAACGACCTGGCGTGGAGGAGACTGAGAGGCGCCGGCGTACCCAGATACAGCGGCGGCTGTGGGACGCGGTGTTCTCTCCCCTCGACGACCCTCCACGATTTGAATTACCAAAACTTCTGCTGCCCAAGGCTAAGGAGCAACCGGAGGCTACCCCAAAAGGACCGACCCTGAACCTACCGATGGAGCGGTGGAAGCGAAGGAGGTTGAGGAGGTACCGCCAGTTCCGGAACGCCCGCCCGGCCAGGAGGCCGCAGCAGATGATCGATCCCCGGTAGGGACACCGGCGGGGACCCAGCCGTCAATGATGGAGAGCGACTGGGAAGAGATGGAGCAGCGACAGCAGCAGGTTAGTGCGTCCCCAATTGAGCCATTGCGCACACCTGCTTCCTGCTCTGCATCACACCAGCATTGTGCGTCCTATTCCGCATCGCCACCTGCGACCATTTCTGCATCGCAAAAGTCTGATGCGATCTCAATTGAGCCACTACAAAAGCCTGCTTTTTGCCCAGTATCTTATGCTGCAGCAGCGTCCCCAGAGGAGGAACGGGCCCTGCGGCCTAGAGGACCGGAGTGAACCGGCCCTGCTGGTAACCAGCGATGATGACACCCTGCTGGAACCCCCGACATCCCACCAGCCCAGTGCACACCAGCCACACAGACCCCGATGGTGGAGTCGATGATCTTGGTGCTGGGCACTGGGCCCAGGAATAGGAACGGTCCTGTGCTGGCATCGCATTGTTCCAGCCCCCGGGATGGAAAATGTAACTGAAGTTAGCAAGAAAATGTGAAGAACGGTAGGACCAGACAGGGTTTACCGCAGCTAAGAAGATGTAAAAAATTTTGATAAAAGAAATAATTGCTGTTTTGCACTTTATTGCTATGTATAGGGTTTACGTAGTTTTATATATATAATGAGTAGAATGCCCGGCTGGGTACCAAAGTGAAAATTTGAAAAAGTTGAGTGCATAGTTTTGCATCAAATACCCTGGTTGGGTAAAGTGAGATTAAAGTTAAAACAAGTATATATATAGATATATAATGTAAATATTGAAGTGAAACGAATATATATGTGTCCTTTTATTATGTCATGGACTTAGAGGCTGAGGACTGTGCCAGCCCAGAACTTATCTTTGTACATAGTTGCGCTTCGGTGCATTATATTGGTTTTACATGAAACCACCTCAACTACCTCTGAATATAAAACCCGTGTGGTGTGGCATGAGCGAGGTCTGCAGCCAGATGTCCTGCAGCCCACCCAGGACCCACGTTGAAGGTTTGGTGCGGGTCCTTCACAAGAATATTGTTGATATGATATATTTATGGAAGAATGTTTTGTATTTTTCTATATCTAATGTTTGAATGCAACGTTTAAGAAATCCTTACCTCCCGGATGGGAAGAGTTTAATGTTTATTGTTAATGAAAAACAAAATGTCTTCTTGTATTTCACAGCCCGGGAGTGCTGTATTTTACCATGGGGGAATGTGTAGCCCTGGTGTGAAGGCACACACAGTACCCTGGAGGATGTGCGGAGAGGTAACAGTTTAATGCTCAATAAACATTCACTCGATCACACACTTAGACACACCCATAGGTTATATAGGCTAGTGATATACAGCTCAGATAGTCAGTCTGTTTCCTGTCCTCGGACAGAGTAAAGTCAGTCTGTTTCCTGTCCTCGGACAGAGTAAAGTAGTCTGTTTCCTGTCTTCGGACAGAACAGTCAGTGTGCAGTCTGTACAGGAAGAAAGAGGAGTCAGCAGCAGAACCTTCAGTCGCCTGTCCCAAGGACAGTGAAGTTCAGTCGACGTGCTCCTGAACTAGAAGAATACTGAGCATCTGTTAGCGAGCTCCAAGGAAGAAGCAAGAAGGGATTAACTTGCATTACCTTAGGAAGTGTGGAGTGCTTATGCTACAAGCGCGAACAGGGCGAAGGGCGCAGTGGAAGAAGTTATAGCAGTGCCTTAAGGATTGGACTATCCTGCACATTGTTCACCGGTCACTGGAGACCGAAGTGTCACTACAGCTTCAGGCGTAGTGGTAGAAAAACCAGAGGCTTACTGGACCTTAGGTTACAGAAAGCAGCCCTTGGAGTGTCGGTACGTAACTGGGGTCAGAGAGAGTGGGAACCTTGAGTCGATGCAGGACAACAGTAGGAACTTAGCTCTCTCACATTAAAGGAAGACTCCGACCACAAAACTGACCGGGCAGTACAGCTTTGGAGAAGCTGGAGTATTTGGAGTGAACTAAGCTTTATGCTAGTTGGACTCATCATAAGGAAAGTGAAGGAGGCCCATAACCTGTTCAGCTGTTATCTCAAAGCACATCCTCCACCCGACCAGCCTCCCTGGGACCTGCCTTATCATCTGACAAGTAAAAGGTATGGAAAGACACTGGATGGTGTGAGACTGATTCATTTATCTGCACCCTACATCATTAATACCATAGACTCAGAGGGACCAGTCCCACCTGTAGGGGACCCGTCATCTAGCTGCCATCACATCCCTCAGAGATCGACAGCAGCGCTGGTCTTAGTGACTAGAAACTACAGGTGGCGTCACGAACCGTTATACACCTATCCCTGTAAATATACCCCCCAACATACGCCTGACCGCCAGGGCCACAGACCGAGCCACCGCTACCTGTGACAACCCCATAGACTTCCATGGGCTCGGCTCTGGGTACCTCATTGCCCTGGTAACCCACAATTGTGGTGCGGGTCACAACAAAAACTTGGCGTCACGAACAGGATGCGAAACTCGCAAAATTGCGAGCCCTGTGTGCCTGTGGATTGTTGTGTGAAAAAGGACTGTTTGCTATTTTTGGCGCTAAAATCCGCCATTTTGCCGCCAAATTCGCGCCCTCAGGCGCTGGAGAAGAAGGTGGGCGTGGATTCGTGGGCGTGTGCCCCCCTGTGGCGCGAAGAAAATGCCTGCCCTCTCAAAGTGCTATTACAATATGCGATCCTGCCCTACAGCAAAAGAGGTCCGCCTTCTCTTCACCTTCCCTGCGAAGAGGAGGAGACGCAAACCCCGCCTCCACGGAAGAGACGGGACTGTTCTGAGAGAAGAAGAGAGAGTGTTCTGGAACATGATGGAGGCAGGATGTGTGCAGCCGAGCAGGGAAGCGGTGGAAGGCAGGCCCCGTTCCCCAGCCAAGCTGCCACTAGAACCAGAACCATCTGTGGTCCTGCACCTGCAGCAAACTTTGCTGGAGATTGGAGAGGAAAAATGCAAGGTTGAAGAAAATGATTTTGCAACGACCTGGCGTGGAGGAGACTGAGAGGCGCCGGCGTACCCAGATACAGCGGCGGCTGTGGGATGCGGTGTTCTCTCCCCTCGACGACCCTCCACGATTTGAATTACCAAAACTTCTGCTGCCCAAGGCTAAGGAGCAACCGGAGGCTACCCCAAAAGGACCGACCCTGAACCTACCGATGGAGCGGTGGAAGCGAAGGAGGTTGAGGAGGTACCGCCAGTTCCGGAACGCCCGCCGGCCAGGAGGCCGCAGCAGATGATCGATCCCCGGTAGGGACACCGGCGGGGACCCAGCCGTCAATGATGGAGAGCGACTGGGAAGAGATGGAGCAGCGACAGCAGCAGGTTAGTGCGTCCCCAATTGAGCCATTGCGCACACCTGCTTCCTGCTCTGCATCACACCAGCATTGTGCGTCCTATTCCGCATCGCCACCTGCGACCATTTCTGCATCGCAAAAGTCTGATGCGATCTCAATTGAGCCACTACAAAAGCCTGCTTTTTGCCCAGTATCTTATGCTGCAGCAGCGTCCCCAGAGGAGGACGGGCCCTGCGGCCTAGAGGACCGGAGTGAACCGGCCCTGCTGGTAACCAGCGATGATGACACCCTGCTGGAACCCCCGACATCCCCACCAGCTCAGTGCACACCAGCCACACAGACCCCGATGGTGGAGTCGATGATCTTGGTGCTGGGCACTGGGCCCAGGAATAGGAACGGTCCTGTGCTGGCATCGCATTGTTCCAGCCCCGGGATGGAAAATGTAACTGAAGTTAGCAAGAAAATGTGAAGAACGGTAGGACCCAGACAGGGTTTACCGCAGCTAAGAAGATGTAAAAAATTTTGATAAAAGAAATAATTGCTGTTTTGCACTTTATTGCTATGTATAGGGTTTACGTAGTTTTATATATAATGAGTAGAATGCCCGGCTGGGTACCAAAGTGAAAATTTGAAAAAGTTGAGTGCATAGTTTTGCATCAAATACCCTGGTTGGGTAAAGTGAGATTAAAGTTAAAACAAGTATATATATAGATATGTAATGTAAATATTGAAGTGAAACGAATATATATGTGTCCTTTTATTATGTCATGGACTTAGAGGCTGAGGACTGTGCCAGCCCAGAACTTATCTTTGTACATAGTTGCGCTTCGGTGCATTATATTGGTTTTACATGAAACCACCTCAATACCTCTGAATATAAAACCCGTGTGGTGTGGCACTGAGCGAGGTCTGCAGCCAGATGTCCTGCAGCCCACCCAGGACCCACGTTGAAGGTTTGGTGCGGGTCCTTCACAAGAATATTGTTGATATGATATATTTATGGAAGAATGTTTTGTATTTTTCTATATCTAATGTTTGAATGCAACGTTTAAGAAATCCTTACCTCCCGGATGGGAAGAGTTTAATGTTTATTGTTAATGAAAAACAAAATGTCTTCTTGTATTTCACAGCCCGGGAGTGCTGTATTTTACCATGGGGGAATGTGTAGCCCTGGTGTGAAGGCACACACAGTACCCTGGAGGATGTGCGGAGAGGTAACAGTTTAATGCTCAATAAACATTCACTCGATCACACACTTAGACACACCCATAGGTTATATAGGCTAGTGATATACAGCTCAGATAGTCAGTCTGTTTCCTGTCCTCGGACAGAGTAAAGTCAGTCTGTTTCCTGTCCTCGGACAGAGTAAAGTAGTCTGTTTCCTGTCTTCGGACAGAACAGTCAGTGTGCAGTCTGTACAGGAAGAAAGAGGAGTCAGCAGCAGAACCTTCAGTCGCCTGTCCAAGGACAGTGAAGTTCAGTCGACGTGCTCTGAACTAGAAGAATACTGAGCATCTGTTAGCGAGCTCCAAGGAAGAAGCAAGAAGGGATTAACTTGCATTACCTTAGGAAGTGTGGAGTGCTTATGCTACAAGCGCGAACAGGGCGAAGGGCGCAGTGGAAGAAGTTATAGCAGTGCCTTAAGGATTGGACTATCCTGCACATTGTTCACCGGTCACTGGAGACCGAAGTGTCACTACAGCTTCAGGCGTAGTGGTAGAAAAACCAGAGGCTTACTGGACCTTAGGTCACAGAAAGCAGCCCTTGGAGTGTCGGTACGTAACTGGGGTCAGGGAGAGTGGGAACCTTGAGTCGATGCAGGACAACAGTAGGAACTTAGCTCTCTCACATTAAGGAAGACTCCGACCACAAAACTGACCGGGCAGTACAGCTGAGGAGTTAGCTGGAGTATTTGGAGTGAACTAAGCTTTATGCTAGTTGGACTCATCATAAGGAAAGTGAAGGAGGCCCATAACCTGTTCAGCTGTTATCTCAAAGCACATCCTCCACCCGACCAGCCTCCCTGGGACCTGCCTTATCATCTGACAAGTAAAAGGTATGGAAAGACGCTGGATGGTGTGAAACTGATTTATTTATCTGCACCCGACATCATTAATTCCATAGACTTTGAGGGACCAGTCCCACCTGTAGGGGACCCGTCATCTAGCTGCCATCACATCCCCTCAGAGATCGACAGCAGCGCTGGTCTTAGTGACTAGAAAACTACAGGTGGCGTCACGAACCGTTATACACCTATCCCCTGTAAATATACCCCCCAACATACGCCTGACCGCCAGGGCCACAGACCGAGCCACCGCTACCTGTGACAACCCCATAGACTTCCATGGGCTCGGCTCTGGGTACCTCATTGCCCTGGTAACCCACAATTGTGGTGCGGGTCACAACACTGTGACATCACCTATTGTGAATGGTGCATCCTGTGTTATCTACTGTATATAGAGGTGTTATCAGTCATTGTACAGGAGGAGGAGGTGAGCTGTGACATCACCTATTGTGAATGGTGCATCCTGTGTTATCTACTGTATATAGAGGTGTTATCAGTCATTGTACAGGAGGAGGAGGTGAGCTGTGACATCAGCTATTGTGAATGGTGGATCCTGTGTTATCTATTGTATATAGATGTGTTATCAATCATTGTACAGGAGGAGGAGGTGAGCTGTGACATCACCTATTGTGAATGGTGGATCCTGTGTTATCTACTGTATATAGAGGTGTTATCAGTCATTGTACAGGAGGAGGAGGTGAGCTGTGACATCACCTATTGTGAATGGTGGATCCTGTGTTATCTACTGTATATAGAGGTGTTATCAGTCATTGTACAGGAGGAGGAGGTGAGCTGTGACATCACCTATTGTGAATGGTGGATCCTGTGTTATCTACTGTATATAGAGATGTGTGGCCCAGCTTCGCAAGGCACACATGTCTCCTGGAAAATGCACAGGAAGGTAACTGTAAAGCTTGATATTCATTCACGCACACTTCTCAGCATTGCCACTAGAGGCATATCAGACTATTTAGTAGTGTGACGTAGCAATAGTGATTCATTCAAGTTCCTGTCTTTGGACAGAGAAGATCAGATTAGTCTTGGAGGGAGAGGAGAGAAGACTGAACCCACACAGAGCTTGTGTAGCTCATCTGATAAGAAAGTGGAGGCTAGTACGGGTGAAGTGAATCATCCTAGCCTAGTCAGAGCTACCCCTTAACCTGCTACTCAGAACAAGCTGCCTGTGTTCCTAAGAAAGTGGAAGGTGACTCTCAGAGCTACAGCGTAAATACAGTCTGACGAAGCGTCCTGTGAGCTGCTCTGGACAGAGTTCTGTGAAGGAAAGAAGGAAAGGAATTACAGCAGTTATACCAACGAGTCAACTGAGAACAGGTCAGTGAGCACTGAAGGAAAGCTGACCTTTGTACCATTGCTACACGTGCTTATGTTAAGGGCGAGAGCAGGGCGAAGGGCGAGTGGAGAAGCAAGAGTGACTAAAGGGACAAATCACCCTCACTCAGTTAACCGGACACCGGGGTCCGAAGCGTTGCTAGTACTTCACGCCTAGTAATAAGAAAACCGGAGGCCTTGCTGGACTTCAAGTCGCAGAAGGTAGCCCTAAGTGCTGATACGTAACCGGAGTCAGGGAGAACAGGGACTTTGAGTCAAGTGCACGACAAAAGTAAGGACTTAGTTCTCTCAACATCTGATAATCAGAGACATAGAAGGCTCCACCACAATGTTGGCCGGGCATAGTTGCTACAAAAAGAGTTGCACTTGACTTTATGCAAGTTGTACTCACACACAGAAAAAGAGATAAAGGAGGCCTCTAACCTGCTCAACAATTCCCTGAATGTGCATTCTCCAACCTGACCAGCTTCCCGGGACATACCTGCAACATCTACAAGTAAAGGTATGGAAAGAGACTGCATTGTGTGTGACTGACTTCTTATCTGCACCCTGCATCACCACCATAGACTTTGAGGGACCAGTCCCACCTGTGGGGGACTTAACATCTAGCTGCCATAACATCCCCTCAGAGATCTACCCTGCAGCGCTGGTCAATCAGATCAGAAACCACAGGTGGCGTCACGAACTATAACTACAATCCCCTGTAAATATCCCCCATTGCATGACCGCCAGGGCCACGGACCGAGCTCTGCTGCCAGTGACAACTCCCATAGAAATCAATGGGCTCGGTGCCGAGTACCCCATAGCCCTGGTACCACCAATGTGGTGCGCGTCAGAGATGTTATCAGTCATTGTACAGGAGGAGGAGGAGGTGAGCTGTGACATCACCTATTGTGAATGGTGAATCCTGTGTTATCTACTGTATATAGAGGTGTTATCAGTCATTGTACAGGAGGAGGAGGAGGTGAGCTGTGACATCACCTATTGTGAATGGTGGATCCTGTGTTATCTACTGTATATAGAGGTGTTATCAGTCATTGTACAGGAGGAGGAGGTGAGCTGTGACATCACCTATTAATGGTGGATCCTGTGTTATCTACTGTATATAGAGGTGTTATCAGTCATTGTACAGGAGGAGGTGAGTTGTGACATCATCTTTTGTAAATGGTGGATTATGGATTATCTACTGTATATAGAGGTGTTATCAGTCATTGTACTGGAGGAGGTGAGCTGTGATATCACCTTTTGTGAATGGTGGATCCTGTGTTATCTACTGTATATAGAGGTGTTATCAGTCATTGTACAGGAGGAGGAGGTGAGCTGTGATATCACCTTTTGTGAATGGTGGATCCTGTGTTATCTACTGTATATACAGGTGTTATCAGTCATTGTACAGGAGGAGGAGGTGAGCTGTGACATCACCTATTATGAATAGTGGATCCTGTGTTATCTACTGTATATAGAAGTGTTATCAGTCATTGTACAGGAGGAGGTGAGCTGTGATATCACCCATTGTGAATGGTGGATCCTGTGTTATCTACTGTATATAGAGGTGTTATCAGTCATTGTACAGGAGGAGGAGGAGGTGAGCTGTGACATCACCTATTGTGAATGGTGGATCCTGTGTTATCTACTGTATATAGAGGTGTTATCAGTCATTGTACAGGAGGAGGAGGTGAGCTGTGACATCACCTATTAATGGTGGATCCTGTGTTATCTACTGTATATAGAGGTGTTATCAGTCATTGTACAGGAGGAGGTGAGCTGTGATATCACCCATTGTGAATGGTGGATCCTGTGTTATCTACTGTTATAGACAGGTGTTATCAGTCATTGTACAGGAGGAGGAGGTGAGCTGTGACATCACCTATTATGAATAGTGGATCCTGTGTTATCTACTGTATATAGAGGTGTTATCAGTCATTGTACAGGAGGAGGTGAGCTGTGATATCACCCATTGTGAATGGTGGATCCTGTGTTATCTACTGTATATAGAGGTGTTATCAGTCATTGTACAGGAGGAGGAGGAGGTGAGCTGTGACATCACCTATTGTGAATGGTGGATCCTGTGTTATCTACTGTATATAGAGGTGTTATCAGTCATTGTACAGGAGGAGGAGGTGAGCTGTGACATCACCTATTAATGGTGGATCCTGTGTTATCTACTGTATATAGAGGTGTTATCAGTCATTGTACAGGAGGAGGTGAGCTGTGATATCACCCATTGTGAATGGTGGATCCTGTGTTATCTACTGTATATACAGGTGTTATCAGTCATTGTACAGGAGGAGGAGGTGAGCTGTGACATCACCTATTATGAATAGTGGATCCTGTGTTATCTACTGTATATAGAGGTGTTATCAGTCATTGTACAGGAGGAGGAGGTGAGCTGTGACATGTATTGTGTATGGTGGATCCTGTTTTTTACTGTATATAGAGGTGTTATCTGTCATTGTAAAGGAGGAGGAAGAGGTGAGCTGTGACATCACCTATTGGCACCCCTGCAATTCTGTCAGATAATACTCAGTTTCTTCCTGAAAATGATTGCAATCACAAATTATTTGCTATTTTTATCTTCATTTAATTTGCTTGCAAGGAAAAAACACAAAAGAGAATGAAGCAAAAATCAAATCCTTGATCATTTCACACAAAACTCCAAAAATGGGCCAGAGAAAAGTATTGGCACCCTCAGCCTAATACTTGGTTGCACAACCTTTAGCCAAAATAACTGCCACAACGGCTTCCGGTAACCATCAATGAGTTTCTTACAATGCTCTGCTGGAATTGTAGACCATTCTTCTTTGGTAAACTGCTCCAGGTCCCTGATATTTGAAGGGTGCCTTCTCCAAACTGCCATTTTGAGATCTCTCCACAGGTGTTCTATGGGATTCAGGTCTGGACTCATTGCTGGCCACCTTAGAAGTCTCCAGTGCTTTCTCTCAGACCATTTTATAGTGCTTTTGGAAGTGTGTTTTGGGTCATTGTCCTGCTGGAAGACCCATGACCTCTGAGGGAGACCCAGCTTTCTCACACTGGGTCCTACATTATGCTGCAAAATTTGTTGTAGTCTTCAGACTTCATAATGCCATGCACACGGTCAAGCAGTCCAGTGCCAGAGGCAGCAAAGCAACCCCAAAACATCAGGGAACCTCCGCCATGTTTGACTGTAGGGACCGTGTTCTTTTCTTTGAATGCCTCTTTTTTTTTCCTGTACACTCTATGTTGATGGTTTCTCCCAAAAAGCTCGACTTTTGTCTCATCTGACCAGAGAACATTCTTCAAAACGTTTTAGGCTTTCTCAGGTAAGTTTTGGCAAACTCCAGCCTGGCTTTTTTATGTCTCGGGGTAAGAAGTGGGGTCTTCCTGGGTATCCTACCATACAGTCCCTTTTCATTCAGACGCTGACGGATAGTACGGGTTGACACTGTTGTACCCTCGGACTGCAGGGCAGCTTGAACTTGTTTGGATGTTAGTCGAGGTTCTTTATCCACCATCCGCACAATCTTGCGTTGAAATCTCTCGTCAGTTTTTCTTTTCCTTCCACATCTAGGGAGGTTAGCCACAGTGCCATGGGCTTTACACTTCTTGATGACACTGCGCACGGAAGACACAGGAACATTCAGGTCTTTGGAGATGGACTTGTAGCCTTGAGATTGCTCATGCTTCCTCACAATTTGGTTTCTCAAGTCCTCAGACAGTTCTTTGGCTCTTCTTTCTTTTCTCCATGCTCAATGTGGTTCACACAAGAACACAGGACAGAGGTTAGAGTCAACTTTACTCCATGTAACTGGCTGCAAGTGTCATTTAGTTATTGCCAACACCTGTTAGGAGCCACAGGTAAGTTACAGGTGCTGGTGATTACACGAATTAAGAAGCATCACATGATTGTTCAAACAGTGCCAATACTTTTGTCCAGCCCCTTTTTTAGGTTTGGTGTGGAATTATATCCAATTTGGCTTTAGGTCAATTCTTTTTGTGTTTTTTCATTGAAGACAAATTAAATGAAGATAATACCAAAGAATTTGTGTTTGCAATCATTTTCAGGAAGAAACTGAGTATTATCTGACAGAATTGCAGGGGTGCCAATACTTTTCGCCACCACTGTAGAGGTGTTATCATTGTACAGGAGGAGGAGGTGAGCTGTGATATCATCTATTGTGAATGGTGGATCCTGTGTTATCTACTGTATATAGAGATGTTATCAGTCATTGTACAGGAGGAGGAGGTGAGCTGTGACATCACCTATTGTGAATGGTGGATCCTGTGTTATCTACTGTATATAGAGGTGTTATCAGTCATTGTACAGGAAGAGGAGGTGAGCTGTGACATCATCTATTGTGAATGGTGGATCCTGTGTTATCTACTGTATATAGAGATGTTATCAGTCATTGTACAGGAGGTGAGCTGTGACATCACCTATTGTGAATGGTGGATCCTGTGTTATCTACTGTATATAGAGGTGTTATCAGTCATTGTAGAGGAGGAGGAGGTGAGCTGTGACATCACCTATTGTGAACGATGGATCCTGTGTTATCTACTGTATATAGAGGTGTTATCAGTCATTGTACAGGAGGAGGAGGTGAGCTGTGACATCACCTATTGTGAATGGTGCATCCTGTGTTATCTACTGTATATAGAGATGTTATCAGTCATTGTACAGGAGGTGAGCTGTGACATCACCTATTGTGAATGGTGGATCCTGTGTTATCTACTGTATATAGAGGTGTTATCAGTCATTGTACAGGAGGAGGAGGTGAGCTGTGACATCATCTATTGTGAATGGTGGCTCTTGTATTATCAGTTGTGTAAAGAGGAGTTATCAGTCATTGTACAGGAGGGAGAGGAGGTGAGCTGTGACATCACCTATTTTGAATGATGGATCCTGTTTTATCTACTGTATATAGAAGTGTTATCAGTCATTGTACAGGAGGAGGAGGTGAGCTGTGACATCACCTATTGTGAATGGTGGATCCTGTGTTATCTACTGTATATAGAGGTGTTATCAGTCATTGTACAGGAGGAGGAGGTGAGCTGTGACATCACCTATTAATAGTGGATCCTGTGTTATCTACTGTATATAGAGGTGTTGCGACCACGCACCACAATTGTGGATACCAGGCTATGGGGTACTCGGAGCCGAGCCCATGGAAATCTATGGGAGTTGTCACTGGTAGCGGTGGCTCGGTCCGTGGCCCTGGCGGTCGTGCAATGGGGGAATATTTACAGGGGATTATTAGGATAGTTCGTGACGCCACCTGTGGTTTCTGGTAATTTGTACCAGCGCTGCTGTAAGGGTCTTCCCAGGGGATGTTATGGGGCAGCTTGGTAGTAAGTCTCCCACAGGTGAGACGTGTCCCTGGAAGTCTATGGGGGTTATGATGCAGGGTGTAGTAAGAATTCAGCCAAACACAATGCAGCTTCTTTTCATACCTTTTACTGATGGTGGTTCAAGCAGATCCCGGGGAGCTGGTCGGGGTGAAGTGTGCACTTTCAGGTAGCAGCCGAGCAGGTTAGAGGCCTCCTTAACTTCCAATACTTGTGAATCCAACTTGCCTGAAGCGAAGTTAATTCTGAATCTCCAGCTTTCTCTGTAGCTGTACTGCCCGGCCAATATTGTGGTGGAGCCTTCTGAGTGGTGAAAACTAAGTCTATATTGCTGATCAGGCTAGACCCGTTATCCCTGTCTCCGGTTACGTATTGACACTTAGGGCTGCTCTCTGCGACTGTGTCGACCCGCCACCACAATTGTGGATTACCAGGGCAATGGGGTACTCAGAGCCGAGCCCATGGAAGTCTATGGGGGTTTTGTCACAGGTAGCTGTGGCTCGGTCTGTGGCCCGGGCGGTCTGGCGTATGTTGGGGATATATTTACAGGGGATTGATTTATGTACAGTTCGTGACGCCACCTGTAGTATTCTGGTAATTCGTACCAGCGCTGCTGTAGATCTCTGAGGGGATGGTGAGGCAGCTAGATGTCGGGTCCCCTACAGGTGGGACTGGTCCCTCAAAGTCTATGGGATTTGTGAAGTCGGGTGCAGATAAAGAACACAGTCTCACACGGTCAGCGTCTTTCCATACCTTTACTTGTAAGATGTTCAGGCAGGTCCCAGGGAGGCTGATCCAAGGAGAGTGTATCTTGAGACAGCAGCTGGACAAGTTAGGGGCCTCCTTTACTTCCAATACAACGAGTACAACCAGCCTGAAGCGTAGTTCCCTCAAAATCTCCAGCTAATCTATAGCTGTACCTGCCCAGTCAGCTTAGTGTTAGGGGCCTTCCTGTGAAGGAGCTGAATTCTTATTTTGTCCTGCAGAAACTCCAAAGTCTTCACTCCCCCTGACCCCAGTTACGTACTGACTATAAGGGGCTGTCTGCCGCGACCTAGGGTCCGGTAGATTCCTGGTTTTCTTATCACTCTGCTTGAAACAACAGTGACCCTTCGGTCCCCAGTGACCGGGTGCAATGTGCTGGACTTCTTCAATCCGTAAGCACTAATCCAATAAATCCACTTTGCCTTTCGCCTTGTCCACGCTGGTAACATAAGCACTCAAACTAGCCAAGGGTCGAGCAGTCACTTCTTTCTTTTCCTTACTTCAAAGTTAGCTACAGATGCTCAGTTATCAACAGGCAGGAGCACGTCTCTGAACCTGATACCGTCCTTTAGACAGGGATGCTGAAGGCTTTCTGTACTAAAACTTCTTCTTTCCTTCAGTGTATGCTGAGGAGGTGATACAGCTCTGACTAGACTAAGGTGTATTCCAAACACCTATACCAGACTCCACGATATGAACTGATGATAAAGCAGGCTAGACTCCTTCCTCCCTCCAGACGTCTTCTCTCTCTGAAGTCTAGACACTCACTCCACACGTCCTCACTGTCCGAAGACAGGAACTAGACTCATCACTCTAACACATACCTTGACCACTCCCTCAAGAGTAAACTCCACTACCCTAAGGGTGTGTCTAGTATATGTCGAGTGAATGAATATTTAGCATTAAACTGCTGTCTCGCCACACACTCTCCAGGGTACTGCGTGTGCCTAACACCAGGGCTACACATTCCCCCATGGTAAAAGACAGCACTCCCGGGCTGTAAAATACAAAAGAGACATTTTGTTTATGCAATAAACATTAAACAATAACATCTTCCCATCCGGGAGGTGAGAATATCTTGAACGTTGCAAACTTTATAGAAAATACAAATATTAAATAGCATTCAATAAATATACAAGATACTTGTGAAGGACCCGCACCAAACCTTCAACGTGGGTCCTGGGTGGGCTGCAGGACATCCGATTGCAGACCTCACTCAGTGCCACACCACACGGGTTTTGTTTTCAGAGGTAGTTGTAATGGTTTATGTAAAACCAAGATAGGGCACCTAAGCGCAACTATTTACAAGTAAGTTCTGGGTTAGCATAGTCCTTAACCTCCAAGTCCAATGTAAAACCTAAGACATATTATATAATATCACATAATACGAAAGTGCAAAAACTTTTCTGATTACTATTTATCAATTACCCAGCCGGGCATTCTACAGTAGAAATATATATATTCACTATATAAATTGTGCAAAACTTTACAAAACATTTCAAACTTTTTTTACTTTTGGTAGACCCGATAGGGATCTCACCAATTCTACTTTACTCATCTATTCATTTTCTGCAAATACACTTTCCACTACTTTTTCCACCCCGGGGGCTGGAACAACGCAATGGGCCCTTGATCCCAGGACCAGCAAATCATGTGCTGCGATCAGGGTCTGGGTCGCCACAGTTCTGGTGCGAACCTCCAAGGGCGCAACGGGTACACTCTCTCCACATGACACCGATTGCGTCTCAATTACGTTAGCGATATGGACCGCGTTAGGGATTGCGATCGAGACTGGGTCGCATGTTGCGATGTAGCGGTGGCTTTAATTTGCGATGAATCTGGGTCGCTGTTGCGATGATTTTGCAGGGGGCGATGCTGGGGCACGGCCGGATCTGCTTGAGCTGGAAACGGGGACGCTGCGGTAATGGTGACGGTACCTGCGTCTGGGACGGGGTCGCGGACGATGGCGACGTTAAGGGCATACCATCCCTTCATTCCCCAATGCCGCGTATATGTGACGATATCTCCATTCGCTAAGTCCCTCCCGGGATGGCCTTGCGGCAGGTGGGATTCTACGTCACGCCTGCTGACAAAGACCGCTGGGTAGAGGCCCGGTTCACGGATAAAGCCCCAGCCCTTCCGGAGCTGGAACTCAGTCACACACCCCTGCCGCCGCGGTTCCCTCAGAGTACCTTTATCTCTCCGGACAGTCTCTTTGTCCGCGATCAGCTCGGCATATTGTCGCTGACGGTTCCTCTGAGTTTCTCGCTCTTCCTCCTGCTTGCGTCTCTTCTTCTCCTCACGACTCTGCCATTCTTGTTCCCACTGGGCGGTATAGGCGACGTCATCCAGGCGCGCCATTTCGTCCCAGTCCACGTCTGGTAGTGACGGACAGGACCCCTCCGGTGTCCCTGCCGGGGACCGATCATCTGCTGCGGCCTCCTGGCCGGGCGGGCGTTCCGGGACTGGCTGTACCTCCTCAACCTCCTCCGCCTCCACCGCTTCACCGGTGGGATCGGGAACGGTACTTTCGGGGGCAGCCTCCGGTTGCTCCTTCGCCTTGGGCAGCAGACTCTTCGGTATTTGAATCGTGGGGGTTCGTTGAGGGGAGAGGACGCCGTGTTCGTTAGTTGCCACTGCAGCAGGTTACATCGGCGTCTCTCAATCTCCTCCAGTCCAGGTTGGACCATCTTCTTTAGGCGTGCGTTCTCCTCCTGAATCTCTAGCAACGCCTGTTGCAGGTGCAGGATCGCATAAGACTCTGATGCCGATGGCAGCTTGGCGGGGGCACGGGGCCTGCCTTCCTCCGCTGCCCCGCTCGGCTGCACACGTCCTGCCTCCATCATGTCCCAGAAGATTCTTTCTTCTTCCTGCGGAGACATCCGGTCTCTTCCGTGGAGGTGGGGTTTGCGTCTCCTCCTCCTCGCAGGGAAGGTGAAGAGGAGGCGGACCTCCTTTGCTGTAGGGCAGGACCGCACGTTGCAATAGCACTTTGAGAGGGCAGACATTTTCTTCGCGCCACTGGGGGGTAGACGCCCACGAAGGCACGCCCACCTTCTTCTCCAGCGCCTGAGGGCGCGAATATGGCGACAAAAATGGCGATTTTGGCGCCAAAAGTGCAAACAGTCCTTTTCACAAAAACAAGTCCTTAGGCACACAGGGCTCGCAATTTCGCGAGTTTCGCATCCTGTTCGTGACGCCAAGTTGTGTCGACCCGCCACCACAATTGTGGATTACCAGGGCAATGGGGTACTCAGAGCCGAGCCCATGGAAGTCTATGGGGTTTTGTCACAGGTAGCTGTGGCTCGGTCTGTGGCCCGGGCGGTCTGGCGTATGTTGGGGATATATTTACAGGGGATTGATTTATGTACAGTTCGTGACGCCACCTGTAGTATTCTGGTAATTCGTACCAGCGCTGCTGTAGATCTCTGAGGGGATGGTGAGGCAGCTAGATGTCGGGTCCCCTACAGGTGGGACTGGTCCCTCAAAGTCTATGGGATTTGTGAAGTCGGGTGCAGATAAAGAACACAGTCTCACACGGTCAGCGTCTTTCCATACCTTTACTTGTAAGATGTTCAGGCAGGTCCCAGGGAGGCTGATCCAAGGAGAGTGTATCTTGAGACAGCAGCTGGACAAGTTAGGGGCCTCCTTTACTTCCAATACAACGAGTACAACCAGCCTGAAGCGTAGTTCCCTCAATAACTCCAGCTAATCCATAGCTGTACTGCCCAGTCAGTTTGTGTGTAGGAGCCTTCCTGCGAGAGAGCTGAATTCCTGTCTTGTCGTGCACGGACTCAAAGTCTTCACTCCCCCTGACCCCAGTTACGTACTGACTATAAGGGGCTGTTTGCCGCGACCTAACGTCCGGTAAATCCCTGGTTTTCTTACCACTATGCTTGAAGCTAATAGTGATCCTTCGGTCCCCAGTGACCGGTTGCAATGTGCAGGACTTCTTCAATCCAAAAGCACTTTTCCAATAATCTTCCACTGTGCCTTTCGCCTTGTCCTCGCTGGTACATAAACACTCACACTTGCATAAGTCGGGTAGTCACTTCCTTCATTCACTTCCTTCAAAGTTAGTTACAGATTCTCAGTTATCACTAGGCAGGAGCACGTCTCTGAACCTTTCACTGTCCTTGAGACAGGTGACTGAAGTCTTTCTGCACTAAGCTTCTTCTTTCTTTCAATGTATTCAGGTGAGGTACAGCTCTGACTAGGCTGAGGTGAATTAGACCACCTGTACTAGCCTCCACGTTCTGAACTGATGATGAGCAGGCTGGACGACTTCCTCCCTCCAGCTAAACTCCAGACGTCTGCTCCGTCCGAAGACAGGAACTGAACCACTAAATCACTCAACAAACATACACCCTGACCACTCCCTCACTAGTAACTACACTACCCTAAGGGTGTGTCTAGTGTATGTTGAGTGAATGGGTATTTAGCATTAAACTGCTGTCTCGCCACACACTCTCCAGGGTACTGCGTGTGCCTAACACCAGGGCTACACACTGTGACATCACTATTTTGAATGGTGGATCCTGTTTTATCTACTGTATATAGAAGTGTTATCAGTCATTGTACAGGAGGAGGAGGTGAGCTGTGACATCACCTATTGTGAATGGTGGATCCTGTGTTATCTACTGTATATAGAGTGTTATCAGTCATTGTACAGAGGAGGAGGTGAGCTGTGACATCACCATTAATAGTGGATCCTGTGTTATCTACTGTATAAGAGGTATTGCGACCACGCACCACAATTGTGGATACCAGGCTATGGGTACTCGGAGCCGAGCCCATGGAAATCTATGGGAGTTGTCACGGGTAGCGGTGGCTCGGTCCGTGGCCCTGGCGGTCGTGCAAATGGGGAATATTTACAGGGATTATTAGGATAGTTCATGACGCACTGTGATTTCTGGTAATTTGTACCAGCGCTGCTGTAAGGGTCTTCCCAGGGATGTTATGGGGCAGCTTGGTAGTAAGTCTCCCACAGGTGAGACGTGTCCTGGAAGTCTATGGGTTATGATGCAGGGTGTAGTAAGAATTCAGCCAAACACAATGCAGCTTCTTTCATACCTTTTACTGATGGTGGTTCAAGCAGATCCCGGGGAGCTGGTCGGGGTGAAGAGTGCACTTTCAGGTAGCAGCCGAGCAGGTTAGAGGCCTCCTTAACTTCCAATACTTGTGAATCCAACTTGCCTGAAGCGAAGTTAATTCTGAATCTCCAGCTTTCTCTATAGCTGTACTGCCCGGCCAATATTGTGGTGGAGCCTTCTGAGTGGTGAAAACTAAGTCTATATTGCTGATCAGGCTAGACCCGTTATCCCTGTCTCCGGTTACGTATTGACACTTAGGGCTGCTCTCTGCGACCTGTAGTCCAGATGCCTCCGGTAATCTTGTTACTAAGCTTGAAGCTGTCGCAACGCCTCGGACTCCGGTGTCCGGCAATTTAGTGCAGGCAATCAAATACCTGGAGCACTTCTCTAACTTCTCCACTGTGCCCTTCGCCCTGCTCTAGCTCTTAGCATAAACACTTGGAGCTTCGTTGGTAATGTCAGCTTTCTCCTAGAGCTCGCTGAGTAGCTCTCAGTATCCTCCTAGCTTCGACTTCTGCTGAGGTACTGATTAAGGGTAGCTCTGACTAGGCTAGGATGATCCACTTCACCCGTACTAGCCTCCACTTGCTTGTCAGGTGAGCTACGTTAGCTCTGCGAGGACTCAGTCCTCCCTTCTCTCTCTCTCCAAGTCCAGACTCCACTGGACTGAACTGCACTGTCCGAAGACAGGAAAACTGACTCTACTGTCCTGAGACAGGAAGCTTGACTCAGCTCTGCTACATGTCACCACCTCCTATACCCCTGGTGGGTGTGTCTAGAAGTGTGAGTGAAGTGCATATCAAGCTTTGCTGTTACCTTCCAGTGCACTCTCCTGGACTTTTATGTGTGCCTGCGTAGCAGGGCTACACATCCCCCCTTGGTAAAACACAGCACTCCCGGGCTGTAAAAGACAAAAAGAACATTTTGTTTTGCATTAACAATAACATTTCAACATATTAACACTTCCCATACGGGAGGTAAGACTCCTTAAACGTTACAATATGTACAGTAAAGAATACAAAAGTATCAAAAGTATAATATCAAACGTGTTCATATATACAAGATACTTGTGGAGGACCCGCACCAAAAACCTCCCACGTGGGTCCTGGGTGGGCTGCAGGACTTCTGACTGCAGACCTCACTCTAGGCCCACCATACGGGTTTTTCTTCAGAGGTTGATAGTAATGGTTTCGTGTCAAACCAAGATAATGCACCGTAGCGCAACTATGTACAAGTGAAAGTTTTTGGGCTGGCATAGTCCACAGCCACGCAGTCCATTGGCATGGTTAAAACACATTTCAAATAATTACATTAATACTTTTTCAAACTTTATACAATTTTTCATATGCAATAAACCCTATCTGGGTCTTGCTAACTAGTCTTGATAACGAATAGGTAGTTTACCTTTAGTAAGACGTTCTGACCTACGTGGGGTAGCATCAGGTATGGTATTCTCTAACCTTTCTGTTCTGCGTAATGGCAAACTATAATACTCTCTCAACCTTTCTATGGACCTGGCAAGCATGCTAGTGACTGGAGGAGGCGGTACTGCTTCACCAGCTTCACCAAGGGATTCCACTTCTTGTGGCGCTGCTTCTTGCGGGTCCGCTTCTTGGGGTTCCTCTGGTTGAGGTTCCTCTGGAACTGGCTCTACTGGCACAATTGGCATGACCGGTTGTAGAGACTCCTCTTGCGGTTGATAAAACTGCAGCACAGGAATAATTACAGCATCTCCTAATCTGGGCCAATCTGCAGGTAAATCTCCCAAATCCGTGTGTATGACCGCTTCAGCACTTTCTTCTTGACGAACAACAGGGTTTTCTTCACGGAGCTGTAATGGGCCAGGACACAACTTCAATTGATCTCTAGACACAGTTGCCGTCGTTTTTCCTCCATCCTTGCTGATGGTACAGACCTTGCTGTTATCGAAATTGGAATTTTGCACGACGTAAGGCTCCTGTTCCCACTGATCATCCAATTTGTGTGTTCTTCTCTTCCTTTTGAGCACCATCTCTCCAGGCATTAAAGGCTTAGCGGGAGCATTTTTGTTATAATTCATCTCTTGCTTTTCTCTTACTTTGTTGCGACTGTCTTCTACACAGGCTTGTACTCTCTTGTACTGTTCTTGTCGATTTTTGTCCCAATCTTCAGCGTTGTTATCAGCCTCTGGTTCTACCACACCGAGTTCTAAGTCCAGAGGCAGCCTTCCCGGTCTTGCTCTCATAAGGTAGGCTGGAGTGCAGTTGGTGGAACTTACTGGGATATGGTTGTACAAGTCGACCAGGTCAGGTAACAAGTCTGGCCACCGATTTCTTTCTTCCAGTGGTACAGTTTTCAGTAAGTCGAGGACAATGTGATTCATTTTTTCACAAAGGCCGTTGGTCTGAGGGTGGTATGGTGTCGGTCTGATCTTTTTACATCCATACAATTGACAAAATTCCTGAAACAATTCAGCTTCGAATGCAGGACCTCGATCAGTCAGCACCTGCTCCGGATATCCGTGTGGTCTGCAGAAACTTGCTTGGAAGGTTCTTGCTGCTGTCTCTGCTGTCAGATCTTTGACAGGGGCGACCACCAGAAACCTGGAATAGTGATCCACCATGGTCAGGGCATATGTGTATCCTGACCTGCTTGGGGACAACTTGACGTGATCCAATGCCACGATCTCCAAGGGACGAGTCGTCCGGATAGGCTGCAAGGGTGCTCTCTGACTACTGTAGTCTTTTCGCCTGAGGCCACAGGGTCCACAGTTCCGGCACCACTTCTCGATGGAGCGGCGCATCCCTACCCAGTAGAACCGGCACCTCAACAGGGTCTCCAGCTTTCTCCAGCCAAAGTGTCCTGCTTGATCGTGGTATGCTTCCAGCACCATTTGGATGTCTGCTCTCGGGACCACTATTTGCCAAACCATCTCATGGGTCCTTGGGTCGACGTATCTCCTGCACAACTTCTCACGGTATATGAACAACCGGCTTCTTTCATTCCACAGGAGCTTTGCTGGCATGGATGCATCTTTCTCCAAGGAGGAACCTTCCTGTTTTATCAACTCCTTGATACGGCTCACCACGGATCGCTGTCCTGAGTCTCTTTCCAGCTGTGATGAGGTAAAGGGTTCAACATCTCACCACACCGCTTCCTGTAGACTCGTTGCTCTTGGACCATCCCATTTCGGTGGAACGCAGGTAGCTCAATTTCTTCCAGATCGTCCGACTCTTCCTCCGTGTCAGATTCATGCGGCATTCTGGACAAGGCGTCCGCGTTAGCATTTTTACGGCCCGCTCTGTACTTGATGGTAAACTGGTAGTTTGATAACCGAGCCATCCAACGTTGCTCCATGGCTCCCAGCTTGGCTGTTTCCAGATGCGTCAAGGGGTTGTTGTCTGTAAACGCAGTGAACTTGTTGGAGGCAAGGTAATGTTTAAATCTTTCAGTAATGGCCCAGACCAGCGCCAGAAACTCCAGTTTGAAGCTACTATAGTTTTCCGGATTCCTCTCAGTTGGCCTGAGTTTTCTGCTGGCATACGCGATTACTTTTTCTTGGCCGTTCTGCTTCTGACTGAGGACAGCTCCTAATCCCTCGTTACTGGCATCTGTGTATAGCAGGAACGGTTGGCTGTAATCTGGGTAGGCTAAGATTTCATCGCCTGTCAGAATCTCTTTCATCCCTTTGAATGCCTCAGCTTGTTCTTTTCCCCAATTGAATGGAAGGTTTCTGCTCTTAAGAGGTTGTCCGACCAGGAGGTCCTGTAAAGGCGCCGCCTTCTTAGTGTAATCTTTCACGAACCTCCTGTAGTAACCTGTTAATCCCAGGAACTGACGCACCTCCTTTAGATTCTTCGGCTCCGGCCATTTCTGAATAGCTGTGACCTTCTCGGGGTCCGGCGCTACTCCTTCGGAACTGACAATGTGTCCCAAGTACTGTACCTTCCGTTTGAGCAGGTGGCATTTAGAGGGCTTTAACTTCATCCCAAACTTGGACAATGACTCAAATACCTCCGCCAGGTGCTTCAGATGATCTTCATATGTCTTAGAGTACACAATTACGTCGTCCAAGTACAGCAGCACAGTTTCGAAGTTGAGATGTCCCAGACAGCTCTCCATCACCCTCTGGAATGTTCCTGGGCACTGCTGAGACCAAACGGCATCCTATCGAACTCGCAGAGTCCCATTGGGGTGGTGAAAGCAGTTTTCTCCCGGTCCTCCTCAGCCACAGCTACTTGCCAGTATCCACTAGTAAGGTCGAGGGTAGAAAAGTAGTTAGCCGTTTTCAGAGCAGCTAAGGATTCCTCTATGCGTGGTAATGGGTAAGCATCTTTATGTGTTATACGATTTACTTGCCTATAGTCGACACACATTCGCATGCTACCATCCTTCTTCTTAACTAGCACTAGAGGTGCTGCCCAGGGGCTACAACTATCCCTTATCACCCCGGCTTTCTTCATGTCATGCAGCATTTCCTTAGCTTTCTGATAGTGGGCTGGAGGTATAGGCCTGTACCGCTCTTTGATGGGAGGATGACTGCCTGTAGGGATATGATGCTGTACTCCCTTAATGGTCCCAAAATCAAGTGGGTGCTTGCTAAATACTTGTGCGTACTCTTGTACCACCCGTAGTACCCCCTGTTTCTGGTGGACGGAAGTGGTGTCTGTCCCAATATGAAGCTGCTGACACCAGTCCGCTACCGGGGTTGCCGGATCATTATCCTCCGCTGGTTGGCGGGAGGCTAAGGACTCGGTTGTGAGGATAGAATTATTATCTACGGCATGTAATTTAGCAACTGTAGCATAACGTGGCAAATTTACTTCATCGTCCCCCCAGTTGAGAAGCCGTACTGGTACTCTCCCATTTACTACTTCCACTACCCCCCTAGCAGTCAAGAGTGTAGGTCTGTGTTCTGAGCGATGGGGTTCTACTACTGCTTGGTAGTTCTGTCCTCTCAGACCTATGGCTGCTCTACACCATATTAACATTTCACTCATTGGGGGTATTACAATGGGGTTCGAGTCTGTGACCCGTACATTACCGATTTCACCATCTTGAGCTTCGCTTGCTGCTGGCACATCAGGGCCCGGATCTCCCTCTGGATCACTCCCTTCTGCTTTGGCTTGGCAACTTCAGCGAGCTGTTGGAGCAAAAACACAACTTCTCTGTCATGTGTGCATTGCCACGAAGATCGTCGCGGTTGCACATTTTGACTTCTCACAGCTGAGCTGCTGTTTCTTTGTGTTTGGCAGCTAGGGAGTTAATTCTGTCTGTGCTCGGTGCTGGGACTGGGTGCAGTTTCTCCCGGCTGCAATTGATTATTTGTTGATTGGTTTCCTTTAAATTCCTGGTTGTCTGCTTGGGGAGTTGCCAGTGAAACCTTCATGCAGACCACAGATAGGAATGAATCTGTATAGACTTTAGTTGTGAGCTCCTTAGTTGTTCTAAGCTCAACTTGGTTAGAGTTTATTTCCCAGACCATTTATGTTCCTTTGGTGTTTGAGTGTGTATGCAAGCGAGTGTTATCCTGTCTGTCTTATATGTCTAATCTGTGTATTTAGCTGAGATCAGCCCATATCCCTTTGGTGGTAGTCAGGATCCTTCTTAGGACTGATTACAGGGTTCAGGGTCTGATAGGAGACAGGGTTAGGTTGGAGACTTGGACCTCTGAACCATTATCAGTACCTCCAAGGTGAGGGATTAGTTAGGACCCCAGTTTAGGGTCAGGTTAGATCCCGGTCCACCTCTTTCCTGTTTCAGCTCATCAAGTCCTCAAGATTAACCCTGAGTTCAGCAGATATCGTGTCAGGTAAATCTATTCTATACTTACATGCTGATGTTGCTATACTAGTTGTTGTATAGAGTGTTGTTCCTGTATTAATAGTTTACTGACATTGTATACATATCATTAGACAGCGTGACATTTTCACTGGCCATAAAAATGATCTCCAGTTACCATGGATCCAGTAGCCCAGCTGGCTCTGCAGTTGCAGGGATTATCCATGGAGCTGACGGACATTAGGTCCAAAGTTTTGTCTCCCCTGGAGCAAACCAGAGTTGAACCTAAAGTAGCTCTCCCGGACAGGTTCACTGGTGGGCGAGACAAATTTTTCACCTTCCGGGAGGCATGTAAATTGTATTTTCGGCTTCGGCCTCGATCATCAGGGAGTGATGAGCAGAGAGTGGGAATTGTTATCTCACTTCTGCAAGGGGACCCTCAATCCTGGGCATTTTCCCTTCCTCTGGGATCCCCGGCTCTACTGTCTGTAGATCAATTTTTTACTGCCCTGGGATTGGTATATGATGACCCAGATCGGGTCTCTCTTGCTGAGACAAAATTACGTAAGATACAGCAGGGAGATCGTCCTGCAGAGGAATTTGCTTCTGAGTTTCGTAGATGGGCCACAGATACTCAGTGGAATGACCCAGCTCTTAGGAGCCAGTTTTGTCATGGGCTTTCTGATAAATTAAAAGACGTTTTGGCTCAGTATGAGTCTCCTCATTCACTGGAGGCTGCTATGGCCTTAGCTATCCGTACTGATAGACGGCTTCGGGAGAGGGTGAGGTAACCCCACTCCCTGTTGTTTCTCCACCTACCACTAAAGTCCCTTATGTTGAGGTTCCCCTTGTCTGTTCGGATGAGCCTATGCAGTTGGGAGGGACATCATTTCGTAGGAGGGGATTGGCGGTACGCCGCAGGACTAGAAGATGTTTTTTCTGCGGGAAAGAGGGACATTTTGTTGGAGAATGTCCATCCCATGCCTTGTTGAGCCAAAAGTCGCCGGAAAACTGTTAATCCCAGGTTGTGTGGTGGACGACAACCTGGGAGTATGTATTTCATCCGCCAGTTCTTCTCAGTTCCTTGTACCAGTGGAGGTGGTGGTTGGTACGAGAGTGGAGAGATTGTCTGTTCTTCTTGATAGTGGTTCCGGGGCTAATCTGGTTGACGCTCAGTTTGCTCAGGCTCAAGGTATGCATCTGAGTGTATTGGTCAAACCGATCCCTATATTCTCCATTGACGCCAGGCCTCTCGGCCAAGGTAGCTTTGTTCATGAGGTTCATAACATTGACCTTCGGGTAGGGGCAATACATAGGGAACAATTATCTTGTTATGTGTTGGAGGGTCTACCTACTCCCATTGTGTTGGGACTTCCTTGGTTGGTTAAACATAACCCTGTGATTAATTGGCAGTCCAGAGAAATAAGCCAATGGGGTGAGTTTTGCAAAAGCAACTGCATGAACACAGTCATCAGTGCGGTCGTGCCTAGTACATTGCCTCCTTTTTTGGAGGATTTTGGGGATGTTTTCTCTGAGGAGGGGTGTCAGGAGTTGCCTCCTCATCGCGTGTATGACTGCTCTATTAATCTCCTTCCTGATGCTAAGTTGCCTAAAGCTAAGTTGTATAATCTTTCTGGTCCTGAGAGGCAGGCTATGAAAGATTATATTTCTGAAAGTCTGGCCAAAGGGCATATTAGACCTTCATCTTCCCCAGTAGCCGCGGGGTTCTTCTTTGTGAAGAAGAAAGATGGAGGCCTACGCCCTTGCTTGGATTTCCGCGAACTTAATCGGATTACTGTTCGAGATCCGTATCCACTCCCTCTTATTCCTGATCTCTTCAATCAAATTGTTGGCGCCAAATGGTTCTCTAAATTGGATCTCAGGGGGGCGTATAATCTGATTAGGATAAAAGAGGGGGATGAGTGGAAAACGGCGTTTAACACGCCGGAGGGACATTATGAGAACCTTGTCATGCCTTTTGGTCTGACTACTGCACCAGCAGTATTCCAACATTTTGTTAATGACATTTTTCGTCACCTTGTGGGGCTGTTTGTGGTTGTATATTTGGACGACATTTTAATTTACTCGCCAGATCTTGTGTCTCATCAGGAGCATGTGAGACAGGTGTTGCAGATCTTGCGAGACAATAAACTATACGCCAAACTGGAGAAGTGTGTATTTGCCGTACAGGAACTTCAGTTTTTGGGTTTTTTGGTGTCAGCCTCCGGTTTCCGTATGGACCCTGAAAAGGTGAGAGCAGTGCTTGAATGTGATCAGCCAGGGATCTTAAGGCTCTGCAGCGTTTTTTGGGGTTTGCTAACTACTACCGGAAATTTATTTGTAATTTCTCATCTGTCGTCAAACCTCTCACTGACATGACAAGAAAAGGGACGGATTTTTCTAAATGGTCGGACAAAGCTTGCCAAGCCTTTCCCTCTTTGAAGAAATGTTTTGCTTCGGCACCCGTTCTCATCCAACCAGATGCATCTCAGCCGTTCATTGTGGAGGTGGATGCGTCTGACGTAGGGGTGGGCTATATTGTCCCAGGGTCCGTCCCCTGGTAAATGGCATCCGTGCGCTTTCTTTTCTAAGAAATTGTCGTCCGCCGAAAGGAATTATGATATCGGCAATAGGGAACTTTTGGCCATTAAGTTAGCTTTTGAAGAATGGCGTCACTTTTTGGAGGGGGCAGTCCACCTGGTTACCGTTATTACTGATCACAAGAACCTGTTGTATTTGGAATCCGCTAAGCGTCTGAATTCCAGACAAGCTCGATGGTCGTGTGTTTTTTACCAGGTTTAATTTTGTCGTCACTTATCGCCCGGGGTCTAAGAATGTAAAGGCTGATGCCTTGTCTCGCAGTTTCCCAGGGGCCGGGAAAACGGATGACCCGAGTCCTATCCTTCGGGAGGGGGTGGTAGTGTCGGCTGTATTTTCTGAGCTTGAGGAGGAGGTGTTAGAGGCTCAGGGGGACGCCCCTGCAGGACCTCCAGGGAGACTGTTTGTCCCAAATCTGTTGAGACAAAAGGTTATTGAGGCACATCATAATTCTGCTCTAGCAGGACATCCAGGGAGTAAGGCTACTTTAGATCTCCTTTCTCGCCGGTTTTGGTGGCCTAATGCTAATAAAGATGTTATAACTTTTGTCGCGTCATGTGGGGTGTGTGCTCGCTCTAAAACCCCTCATACCCGTCCGTCTGGGACCCTTTTACCCTTGAAACTTCCGGAGCGTCCATGGACTCATTTATCTATGGACTTCATTACGGACCTTCCTCCGTCGTCAGGGAATACTGTCATACTGGTGGTTGTTGACAGGTTCAGTAAGATGGCACATTTCGTTGCTCTTCCTGCACTCCCTAATGCTAAAACTCTGGCGCAGGTGTTCATTAGGGAGATCGTTAGACTTCATGGGTTGCCTTCTGATGTGGTGTCAGATAGGGGGTCTCAGTTTGTGTCCAAATTTTGGAGGGCATTTTGTTTACGTCGGGGGATGCAATTGTCATTTTCCTCGGCTTTTCATCCGCAGACCAATGGTCAGACAGAGCGTCTGAATCAGAGCTTAGAGACATATCTCCGGTGTTTTGTTTCAGAGAACCAAGAGGACTGGTCTTCTTTCTTGCCTCTGGCAGAGTTCGCTCTTAACAACAGGCGGAGCGAGTCCACTGGTAAGTCCCCGTTTTTTGGGGCATATGGTTTCCATCCCCAGTTTTGTACTTTCAATGGGGGGGGCCCTTCTGGGGTTCCTGAGGAGGAGCGTTTCTCGTCGTCACTTGCTTCTGTGTGGAGAGGTGTATTGAATAATCTGAGTGCGATGGGGAACCGTTACAAACGTATGGCTGATAGGAGGAGAGTTTCTGGTCCAGATCTGAATGTGAACGATCTGGTATGGTTGTCTACCAGGAATATAAAACTTAAGGTGCCCTCCTGGAAACTGGGTCCCAGATTCATCGGGCCGTACAGGATCAGTTCCATAATTAATCCTGTGGCATTTCGTCTGGACCTCCCTCCTACGTTTAAAATTCATAATGTGTTCCACAAGTCATTACTTAAAAGGTATGTGGCACCAGTCATACCGTCACCTCTACCTCCTCCTCCTGTGTTGGTCAATGGTAACTTGGAATTTCAAGTATCAAAGATCATTGACTCACGTCTGAATCGCCGGTCCCTTCAGTACTTGGTGCATTGGAAGGGGTATGGTCCAGAGGAGAGGACGTGGGTCCCTGCGTCTGATGTTAACGCAGATCGTTTGGTTCGGACCTTCCACAGAACTCACCCGGGCAGGCCTGGCCCTGAGGGTCCGGAGGCCCCTCGTAGAAGGGGGGGTACTGTCATGTGTGCATTGCCACGAAGATCGTCGCGGTTGCACATTTTGACTTCTCACAGCTGATCTGCTGTTTCTTTGTGTTTGGCAGCTAGGGAGTTAATTCTGTCTGTGCTCGGTGCTGGGACTGGGTGCAGTTTCTCCCGGCTGCAATTGATTATTTGTTGATTGGTTTCCTTTAAATTCCTGGTTGTCTGCTTGGGGAGTTGCCAGTGAAACCTTCATGCAGACCACAGATAGGAATGAATCTGTATAGACTTTAGTTGTGAGCTCCTTAGTTGTTCTAAGCTCAACTTGGTTAGAGTTTATTTCCCAGACCATTTATGTTCCTTTGGTGTTTGAGTGTGTATGCAAGCGAGTGTTATCCTGTCTGTCTTATATGTCTAATCTGTGTATTTAGCTGAGATCAGCCCATATCCCTTTGGTGGTAGTCAGGATCCTTCTTAGGACTGATTACAGGGTTCAGGGTCTGATAGGAGACAGGGTTAGGTTGGAGACTTGGACCTCTGAACCATTATCAGTACCTCCAAGGTGAGGGATTAGTTAGGACCCCAGTTTAGGGTCAGGTTAGATCCCGGTCCACCTCTTTCCTGTTTCAGCTCATCAAGTCCTCAAGATTAACCCTGAGTTCAGCAGATATCGTGTCAGGTAAATCTATTCTATACTTACATGCTGATGTTGCTATACTAGTTGTTGTATAGAGTGTTGTTCCTGTATTAATAGTTTACTGACATTGTATACATATCATTAGACAGCGTGACATTTTCACTGGCCATAAAAATGATCTCCAGTTACCATGGATCCAGTAGCCCAGCTGGCTCTGCAGTTGCAGGGATTATCCATGGAGCTGACGGACATTAGGTCCAAAGTTTTGTCTCCCCTGGAGCAAACCAGAGTTGAACCTAAAGTAGCTCTCCCGGACAGGTTCACTGGTGGGCGAGACAAATTTTTCACCTTCCGGGAGGCATGTAAATTGTATTTTCGGCTTCGGCCTCGATCATCAGGGAGTGATGAGCAGAGAGTGGGAATTGTTATCTCACTTCTGCAAGGGGACCCTCAATCCTGGGCATTTTCCCTTCCTCCGGGATCCCCGGCTCTACTGTCTGTAGATCAATTTTTTACTGCCCTGGGATTGGTATATGATGACCCAGATCGGGTCTCTCTTGCTGAGACAAAATTACGTAAGATACAGCAGGGAGATCGTCCTGCAGAGGAATTTGCTTCTGAGTTTCGTAGATGGGCCACAGATACTCAGTGGAATGACCCAGCTCTTAGGAGCCAGTTTTGTCATGGGCTTTCTGATAAATTAAAAGACGTTTTGGCTCAGTATGAGTCTCCTCATTCACTGGAGGCTGCTATGGCCTTAGCTATCCGTACTGATAGACGGCTTCGGGAGAGGGGTGAGGTAACCCCACTCCCTGTTGTTTCTCCACCTACCACTAAAGTCCCTTATGTTGAGGTTCCCCTTGTCTGTTCGGATGAGCCTATGCAGTTGGGAGGGACATCATTTCGTAGGAGGGGATTGGCGGTACGCCGCAGGACTAGAAGATGTTTTTTCTGCGGGAAAGAGGGACATTTTGTTGGAGAATGTCCATCCCATGCCTTGTTGAGCCAAAAGTCGCCGGAAAACTGTTAATCCCAGGTTGTGTGGTGGACGACAACCTGGGAGTATGTATTTCATCCGCCAGTTCTTCTCAGTTCCTTGTACCAGTGGAGGTGGTGGTTGGTACGAGAGTGGAGAGATTGTCTGTTCTTCTTGATAGTGGTTCCGGGGCTAATCTGGTTGACGCTCAGTTTGCTCAGGCTCAAGGTATGCATCTGAGTGTATTGGTCAAACCGATCCCTATATTCTCCATTGACGCCAGGCCTCTCGGCCAAGGTAGCTTTGTTCATGAGGTTCATAACATTGACCTTCGGGTAGGGGCAATACATAGGGAACAATTATCTTGTTATGTGTTGGAGGGTCTACCTACTCCCATTGTGTTGGGACTTCCTTGGTTGGTTAAACATAACCCTGTGATTAATTGGCAGTCCAGAGAAATAAGCCAATGGGGTGAGTTTTGCAAAAGCAACTGCATGAACACAGTCATCAGTGCGGTCGTGCCTAGTACATTGCCTCCTTTTTTGGAGGATTTTGGGATGTTTTCTCTGAGGAGGGGTGTCAGGAGTTGCCTCCTCATCGCGTGTATGACTGCTCTATTAATCTCCTTCCTGATGCTAAGTTGCCTAAAGCTAAGTTGTATAATCTTTCTGGTCCTGAGAGGCAGGCTATGAAAGATTATATTTCTGAAAGTCTGGCCAAAGGGCATATTAGACCTTCATCTTCCCCAGTAGCCGCGGGGTTCTTCTTTGTGAAGAAGAAAGATGGAGGCCTACGCCCTTGCTTGGATTTCCGCGAACTTAATCGGATTACTGTTCGAGATCCGTATCCACTCCCTCTTATTCCTGATCTCTTCAATCAAATTGTTGGCGCCAAATGGTTCTCTAAATTGGATCTCAGGGGGGCGTATAATCTGATTAGGATAAAAGAGGGGGATGAGTGGAAAACGGCGTTTAACACGCCGGAGGGACATTATGAGAACCTTGTCATGCCTTTTGGTCTGACTACTGCACCAGCAGTATTCCAACATTTTGTTAATGACATTTTTCGTCACCTTGTGGGGCTGTTTGTGGTTGTATATTTGGACGACATTTTAATTTACTCGCCAGATCTTGTGTCTCATCAGGAGCATGTGAGACAGGTGTTGCAGATCTTGCGAGACAATAAACTATACGCCAAACTGGAGAAGTGTGTATTTGCCGTACAGGAACTTCAGTTTTTGGGTTTTTTGGTGTCAGCCTCCGGTTTCCGTATGGACCCTGAAAAGGTGAGAGCAGTGCTTGAATGTGATCAGCCAGGGGATCTTAAGGCTCTGCAGTGTTTTTTGGGGTTTGCTAACTACTACCGGAAATTTATTTGTAATTTCTCATCTGTCGTCAAACCTCTCACTGACATGACAAGAAAAGGGACGGATTTTTCTAAATGGTCGGACAAAGCTTGCCAAGCCTTTCCCTCTTTGAAGAAATGTTTTGCTTCGGCACCCGTTCTCATCCAACCAGATGCATCTCAGCCGTTCATTGTGGAGGTGGATGCGTCTGACGTAGGGGTGGGTGCTATATTGTCCCAGGGTCCGTCCCCTGGTAAATGGCATCCGTGCGCTTTCTTTTCTAAGAAATTGTCGTCCGCCGAAAGGAATTATGATATCGGCAATAGGGAACTTTTGGCCATTAAGTTAGCTTTTGAAGAATGGCGTCACTTTTTGGAGGGGGCAGTCCACCCGGTTACCGTTATTACTGATCACAAGAACCTGTTGTATTTGGAATCCGCTAAGCGTCTGAATTCCAGACAAGCTCGATGGTCGTTGTTTTTTACCAGGTTTAATTTTGTCGTCACTTATCGCCCGGGGTCTAAGAATGTAAAGGCTGATGCCTTGTCTCGCAGTTTCCCAGGGGCCGGGAAAACGGATGACCCGAGTCCTATCCTTCAGGAGGGGGTGGTAGTGTCGGCTGTATTTTCTGAGCTTGAGGAGGAGGTGTTAGAGGCTCAGGGGGACGCCCCTGCAGGACCTCCAGGGAGACTGTTTGTCCCAAATCTGTTGAGACAAAAGGTTATTGAGGCACATCATAATTCTGCTCTAGCAGGACATCCAGGGAGTAAGGCTACTTTAGATCTCCTTTCTCGCCGGTTTTGGTGGCCTAATGCTAATAAAGATGTTATAACTTTTGTCGCGTCATGTGGGGTGTGTGCTCGCTCTAAAACCCCTCATACCCGTCCGTCTGGGACCCTTTTACCCTTGAAACTTCCGGAGCGTCCATGGACTCATTTATCTATGGACTTCATTACGGACCTTCCTCCGTCGTCAGGGAATACTGTCATACTGGTGGTTGTTGACAGGTTCAGTAAGATGGCACATTTCGTTGCTCTTCCTGCACTCCCTAATGCTAAAACTCTGGCGCAGGTGTTCATTAGGGAGATCGTTAGACTTCATGGGTTGCCTTCTGATGTGGTGTCAGATAGGGGGTCTCAGTTTGTGTCCAAATTTTGGAGGGCATTTTGTTTACGTCGGGGATGCAATTGTCATTTTCCTCGGCTTTTCATCCGCAGACCAATGGTCAGACAGAGCGTCTGAATCAGAGCTTAGAGACATATCTCCGGTGTTTTGTTTCAGAGAACCAAGAGGACTGGTCTTCTTTCTTGCCTCTGGCAGAGTTCGCTCTTAACAACAGGCGGAGCGAGTCCACTGGTAAGTCCCCGTTTTTTGGGGCATATGGTTTCCATCCCCAGTTTTGTACTTTCAATGGGGGGGGCCCTTCTGGGGTTCCTGAGGAGGAGCGTTTCTCGTCGTCACTTGCTTCTGTGTGGAGAGGTGTATTGAATAATCTGAGTGCGATGGGGAACCGTTACAAACGTATGGCTGATAGGAGGAGAGTTTCTGGTCCAGATCTGAATGTGAACGATCTGGTATGGTTGTCTACCAGGAATATAAAACTTAAGGTGCCCTCCTGGAAACTGGGTCCCAGATTCATCGGGCCGTACAGGATCAGTTCCATAATTAATCCTGTGGCATTTCGTCTGGACCTCCCTCCTACGTTTAAAATTCATAATGTGTTCCACAAGTCATTACTTAAAAGGTATGTGGCACCAGTCATACCGTCACCTCTACCTCCTCCTCCTGTGTTGGTCAATGGTAACTTGGAATTTCAAGTATCAAAGATCATTGACTCACGTCTGAATCGCCGGTCCCTTCAGTACTTGGTGCATTGGAAGGGGTATGGTCCAGAGGAGAGGACGTGGGTCCCTGCGTCTGATGTTAACGCAGATCGTTTGGTTCGGACCTTCCACAGAACTCACCCGGGCAGGCCTGGCCCTGAGGGTCCGGAGGCCCCTCGTAGAAGGGGGGTACTGTCATGTGTGCATTGCCACGAAGATCGTCGCGGTTGCACATTTTGACTTCTCACAGCTGATCTGCTGTTTCTTTGTGTTTGGCAGCTAGGGAGTTAATTCTGTCTGTGCTCGGTGCTGGGACTGGGTGCAGTTTCTCCCGGCTGCAATTGATTATTTGTTGATTGGTTTCCTTTAAATTCCTGGTTGTCTGCTTGGGGAGTTGCCAGTGAAACCTTCATGCAGACCACAGATAGGAATGAATCTGTATAGACTTTAGTTGTGAGCTCCTTAGTTGTTCTAAGCTCAACTTGGTTAGAGTTTATTTCCCAGACCATTTATGTTCCTTTGGTGTTTGAGTGTGTATGCAAGCGAGTGTTATCCTGTCTGTCTTATATGTCTAATCTGTGTATTTAGCTGAGATCAGCCCATATCCCTTTGGTGGTAGTCAGGATCCTTCTTAGGACTGATTACAGGGTTCAGGGTCTGATAGGAGACAGGGTTAGGTTGGAGACTTGGACCTCTGAACCATTATCAGTACCTCCAAGGTGAGGGATTAGTTAGGACCCCAGTTTAGGGTCAGGTTAGATCCCGGTCCACCTCTTTCCTGTTTCAGCTCATCAAGTCCTCAAGATTAACCCTGAGTTCAGCAGATATCGTGTCAGGTAAATCTATTCTATACTTACATGCTGATGTTGCTATACTAGTTGTTGTATAGAGTGTTGTTCCTGTATTAATAGTTTACTGACATTGTATACATATCATTAGACAGCGTGACATTCTCCCAGACAGTTACTGATAATGTTAGTACCTAGTATCACATTTAAGGCATTCTCCTCATTTACAGTCTTTACCACTAAAAGTCCCTGATCCTTCAGCTCCACCCTGCCCACTTTTACGTCCACGTTTTTGGCTCCAATTACTACAACAGGGAGACCATTGGTGGCGTACACTGTCAAGTCAGGGTTTGGGGGCTGGAGACTGTCCATGGACCAAAATTTATTGTAAAGGACATCAGGTATGATGGTCACCTGAGATCCAGTGTCCAGCAGTGCAGGGATTGCAATCCCGTCCAGAATCATGGACAGGTAGGGCCGTCCACCCACGAACCTGCGATTCCAGTCTAAGGGGCCTGATGAGTCTACTCCTGGATGTTGGCCCTCTGACCCAGGATCGGCTCGTTTAAAGGACATTGCTGAGCCATATGACCTTTTTGGTTGCAGCGGTAGCAGACGATCTACCGGCGAGGATGGTGTTGCTCCGGAGTCGCTCCTGGGGTGGCGTAGTCCTCCTCCGGTGTGGCGACGTCCTCAGTTTGTTTTGACCCACGCACCACAATTGTGGGTTACCAGGGCAATGGGGTACCCAGAGCCGAGCCCATGGAAGTCTATGGGGTTGTCACAGGTAGCGGTGGCTCGGTCTGTGGCCCTGGCGGTCAGGCGTATGTTGGGGGAAATATTTACAGGGGATAGGTATATATACAGTTCGTGACGCCACCTGTAGTTCTCTGATCACTAAGACCAGCGCTGCTGTAGATCTCTGAGGGGATGGTGAGGCAGCTAGATGTCGGGTCCCCTACAGGTGGGACTCTTCCCTCAGGTCGATAGTTATGGTGGGGTTGTGCAGGGATGCAATTAAATAACTCAGTCTCACACATAAAAGCTTCTTTCCATACCTTTTACTTCAAGTTGTTCAGGCAGGTCCCAGGGAGGCTGTTCGGGGTGGATGAATGCACGTAGCGGTAACAGTTGAGCAGGTTACAGGCCTCCTTCTGTTTCCGAATGATGAGTGAGTCCAAGCTTGCCTGTAGCTAAGTTAACTCTATAGTTTTCAGCTTTTCCCACTGGCTGTACTGCCCGGCCGGTTTTGTGATAGAGCCTTATAAGTGGTGAACTAAGTACTTTCTTTTGCCGCGCGCCGGACTCAGAAGCCTTGTTCTCCTGACTCGGTTACGTACTGGCACTCTAAGGGCGGCTTTCTGCAACCTAAGGTCCAGTAAGACTCTGGCTTTTCTATCACTATGCCTGGAGCTATAGTGACGCTTCGGTCCCCAGTGACCGGTGACAATGTGCAGGATAATCCGATCCTTAAGGCACTTCTGAATCCTTCCCACTGTGCCCTTCGCCCTGCTTCTACTTTCAATGTAGCACTGAAGCGTGAAGATAGAAAGTCAGTTTTCTTCCTTGGTCTCACTGAGTAACTCTCAGTTTCTTCAAAGTTCAGACTGAGTAAAAGGTAACTCTGACTAGACTCGGGATGATAACTAGTCATCCGTTACTAGACTCCACTTCGTTGAATTGGCAGGAACTAATCTTCTGCTCACCCAGAGCTCTGACAGGAATCCTCACTGTCTGAGAAGAACTAGCCCTGACTGCTCTGTACGATGACAGGAAGCTAGACTGACTCTCCCCTGTGCTACACGTCACTCCCCTATACACCCCTGTGGGTGTGTCTGAAGTGTAAGTGAGTGTCAAGCTTTAACTGTTACCTTACTGTGCATTCTCCAGATCCTGTGTGCCTTACATACCAGGGCTACACATTCCCCCTTGGTAAAATACAGCACTCCCGGGCTGTGAAATATAAGAAGAAAGACATTTTGTTTTTCATTTAAACAAGTAACATTTTAAACTCTTCCATCAGGGAGGTACGGATTTCTTGAACATTGCATTATAACATTAGACATAGAAAAATACAAAATACTAAATAGACATTTTCATATAAATAGATGACAATATTCTTGTGAAGGACCCGCACCAAACCTTCAACGTGGGTCCTGGGTGGGCTGCAGGACATCTGAATGCAGACCTCACTCAGTGCCTCACCATACGGGTTTTATGTTCAGAGGTAGGTGTGCTGGTAGAGAATGCACAAAGTGCAACTATATACAAGATCAGTTCTTGGGCTGGCTCAGTCCTCAGCCTCAGAGTCCATCATGAAACATTTTCAAGTAATTTACATATCATAACAATACTTTATACAATTATCCATACTTAGTAAACTAGTTTGCTAGGACTACTTTTGATAACGAATAGGTATCTTCCCTTTCGTTGTACGTTCTGATCTACGTGGAGTAGCTTCAGGTATATTAATCTCTAACCCAACTGTTCTACGTAACGGCAAACTATAGAACTGTCTCAATCTTTCTATGGATCTGGCAAGCGTACTGATGGCTGGGCGGTGTGAGTCAGCTTCACCAGGGGTTCCCATAGCATGGGGCGCTGCTTCCGATGATTCTTCCTCTTGAGGTTCCGCAGGTTGGGGTGCTGCTGGAGTAGGTAACTCCTGAACTGGCTCAACTGGCACCATGGGCACAACTGGAGGTAGAACTTCCTCTTGTGGCTGATAAAACTGCAACACCGGAATTATTACAGCATCTCCCAGTCTCGGCCAATCTGCAGGGAAATCTCCCAGATCCGTGTGTATGACCTCTTCTTTTCTTTCTTCTTGATTGATGACAGAGTTCTCTTCACGAAACTTTAAGGGTTCTGGACACAATTTCAAATGGTCTCTGGACACAGTGGATATTGTTCTTCCTCCGTCCTTACTGATGATACAAACTTTTCTATTGTCATATTTGGAATCTTGTACGACGTAGGGTTCTTGCTCCCACTGGTTATCCAATTTGTGCATTTTCCTTTTCCTTTTCAATACCACTTCTCCAGGCATCAAAGGCTTGGCAGGAGCATTCCTGTTGTAAATATCTTCCTGTTTTTCCCGTGCCTTGTTGAGACTTTCTTCTACACAGACTTGCACTCTTCTGTATTGCTCTTGCCGATTGATGTCCCAGTTTTCAATGGCGTCATCTGCCTCTGGTTCTACCACTCCAAGTTCTAAATCCATTGGTAGTCTTCCGGGCCTTGCTCTCATAAGATAGGCTGGAGTGCAGTTAGTGGAACTTACAGGTATATGGTTATACAAATCAACCAAATCAGGTAGTAAGTCCGGCCATCGATTTCTGTCTTCCAACGGTATGGATTTCAACAAATCAAGGACAATGTGGTTCATTTTCTCACAAAGACCGTTGGTTTGAGGATGGTATGGTGTTGTTCTAATTTTCTTACACCCATACATGTGACAGAATTCCTTGAATAGATCAGCTTCGAAAGCAGGTCCTTGATCGGTTAATACTTGCTCCGGATACCCATGCGGTCTGCAGAAGCTTGCTTGAAAGGTTTTTGCTGCCGTCACTGCTGTCTGATCCTTAACTGGTACAACCACCAGAAATCTAGAGTAATGGTCCACCATGGTCAAGGCGTATGAGTATCCAGATCTACTTGGCGACAGTTTGACGTGGTCCAGGGCCACAATCTCCAAGGGACGAGTCGTCCGGATAGGCTGCAGGGGTGCCCTCTGACTACCGTAGTCCTTTCTTCTGAGACCACAGGGTCCACAGTTCCGACACCACCTCTCGATGGAGCTGCGCATCCCTACCCAGTAGAACCGGCACCTCAACAGGGTCTCCAGCTTTCTCCAGCCAAAGTGTCCTGCTTGATCATGGTATGCTTCCAACACCATTTGGACGTCTGCCTTGGGGACCACTATTTGCCAGACCATCTCGTGGGTCCTGGGATTGACGTATCTCCTGCACAACTTCTCACGGTATAGGAATAACCTGCTTCTCTCGTTCCACAGGAGCTTTGCTGACATAGGTGCATCTTTTTCCAAGGAGGAACCTTCCTGTCTTAACAACTCCTTGATACGGCTGACCACTGGATCGCTGTCCTGAGTCTCTTTCCAGCTGTGATGGGGTAAAGGATTTAACGTTGCACCATACTGCTTTCTGTAGACTCGATGCTCGTGGACTACCCCATTTCGATGGAACGCAGGTAGCTCAATTTCTTCCACGTCGTCCGATTCTTCCTCCGTGTCAGAGTCATGCGGCATTCGGGACAATGCGTCAGCATTAGCATTCTTTCGGCCTGCCCGGTACTTGATAGTAAACTGGTAATTGGACAACCGAGCCATCCAACGCTGCTCCATGGCGCCCAGCTTGGCCGTTTCCAGGTGCGTTAGCGGGTTGTTGTCTGTGTACGCCGTGAACTTGTTGGAGGCCAGATAGTGCTTAAATCTTTCAGTAATGGCCCAGACCAGCGCCAGAAACTCCAGCTTGAAGCTGCTATAATTTTCCGGATTCCTCAGTTGGCCTGAGTTTTCTGCTGGCATAAGCGATGACTTTTTCTTGGCCATTCTGCTTCTGACTGAGAACTGCTCCTAAACCTTCATTACTAGCATCAGTGTACAGCAGGAACGGTTGGCTGTAATCAGGATACGTCAAGATCTCATCACCTGTAAGGATCTCTTTCATCTTTTGGAATGCTTCAGCCTGTTCCTTACCCCAATTGAAGGGAGGATTTCTGCTCTTTAGGGATTGGCCTACTAGGAGGTCCTGTAGAGGTGCTGCCTTCTTCGTGTAATCTTTCACGAACCTTCTGTAGTAACCCGTTAGTCCCAGGAACTGTCGCACTTCCTTGAGGTTCTTCGGCTCCGGCCACTTCTGGATGGCAGTGACTTTCTCTGGGTCCGGCGCTACTCCTTCCGAACTGACGATGTGCCCCAAATATTGTACCTTCTGTTTGAGTAGATGGCATTTTGAGGGTTTCAACTTCATCCCGTACCTGGACAGGGACTCAAATACTTCTGCCAGGTGCTTCAGATGGTCCTCATATGTCTTGGAGTACACATGACGTCGTCTAAGTATAGCAGCACGGTTTCAAAATTGAGATGTCCCAGGCAGTTCTCCATCACTCTCTGAAATGTTCCTGGGGCACTGCTGAGCCCAAACGGCATTCTGTCGAACTCACAGAGCCCCATTGGGGTGGTGAAAGCCGTTTTCTCACGATCCTCCTCAGCCACAGCCACTTGCCAGTATCCACTAGTCAGATCAAGGGTAGAAAAGTAGTTAGCCGTTTTCAGAGCAGCTAATGACTCCTCTATACTGGTAACGGGTATGCATCCTTGTGTGTTATGCGGTTCACCTGCCTGTAATCCACACACATTCTCAAGCTACCATCTTTCTTTCTAACCAGGACTAGAGGTGCTGCCCAGGGACTACAACTATCCCTGATTACTCCGGCTTCTTTCATATCTCGCAACATTTCCTTAGCCTTCTGATAATGGGCTGGGGGTATAGGCCTATACCACTCTTTGATGGGAGGATGACTGCCTGTAGGGATATGATGTTGTACTCCCTTAATTATCCCAAAATCAAGTGGATTCTTGCTAAATACTTGGGCGTACTCTTGCACCACCCGTAATACCCCTTGCTTCTGGTGAGCGGGAGTGGTGTCCGTCCCAACATGGAGTTGCTGACACCATTCCGCCACCTGGGTTGCCGGGTCATTGTCCTCCGCTATTTGGCGGGAGTCTAAGGACTCAGCCGGGAGAATAGAATTATTGTCAACAGCATGTAGTTTAGCAATGGTTGCATAACGGGGTAAGTTTACCTCATCATCTCCCCAGTTGAGAAGCCGTACCGGTACTCTTCCATTCACCACTTCCACTACTCCCCTAGCAGTCATAAGTGTAGGTCTATGTTCTGAATGGTGGGGTTCTACTACAGCTTGGTAATTCTGTCCTCTCAGACCTATGGCTGCCCTGCACCAGATTATCATTTCACTCATTGGGGGTATCACAATGGGATTCGAGTCAGTGACCCGTACATTACCAATTTCGCCGTCTGTAAGCTTCGCTTGCTGCTGACACACCAGGGCCCGGATCTCTCTTTGGATTACTCCTTTCTGCCTTGGTCGGGCAATCTCAGCGAGCTGTTGGAGTAAGAACACAACTTCTCCCAAACAATTACTGATAATGTTAGTACCCAAAATTATATTTAAACCGTTCTCCTCATTTACAGTCTTTACTACCAGAAGCCCCTGGTCTTTCAACTCCTCTCTGCCCACTTTCACATCTACACATTTTGTCCCGAGTACTTCTACAGGAAGACCATTAGAAGCATACACGGTAAAGTCAGGGCTCGGGGGTTTAAGACTGTCCATTGACCAGAACTTATTATATAGGGCATCAGGTATTAGGGTCACCTGAGACCCAGTGTCTAACAATGCCGGAACAGCAATACCATCTAGAATGATAGACAGGTAGGGTCGTCCACCCACATACCTGCGGTTCCAGTCTAGGGGGCCTGACGGGTCTCCTCCTGGGTGTTGGCCCTCAGACCCAGGTTCTGCCCGTTTAAAGGACACTGTGGAGACATATGACCTTTCCGGTTGCATCGGTAACAGGTGATCTCCCGACGAGGAGGGTGTTGATCAGAGGTCGCTCCTGGGGTGGCGTTGTCCTCCTCCGGGGGGGCGACGTCTTCCTTCTTCTCCGGTTCATCCACGGAACGTCTTCTGGGCAATCAGCTAATAAGATCTTCCCTTCTTCCTCTTTCTGCAGCTGCAGGGCACTCATCACAGCAGCCAGATTTTTAGTCAGCTGGCGCACCTCTGAGCGCAGACAGTCCAATTCACTAGGGGGTGTCACCTGCGTTTTTGCTTCGGCCACTAGCGGGGAAAAGGGGGTTACTGCCGGTTCCAGAGTGACTTCAGCCTGATGATGTTGGGTTGCCACCTCAGGTTTGCCCAGGGGCCGCAGCCCTTTTATTGCCATGTCCTTTAGGGCATCAAAGGTAGCATCAGGGTGATCTAAAGACCACCAATTCACAGTTCTGCGTTCCGCTTGGGACCTCAGTCCCTGCACAAATTGTTCTTTCAGCATCTTATTTTCATCAATGACACTTATGGTATTAACCTGCTTGAGGGCTCTCAGGGCCCCTTGTAGTCGGCAGGCATAGTCCCTTATACTGTCACTTGGTTGCTGTGAACAGTTATAGAATGCCATCCGGAGATCTGTTTCGGTGCGATCTTCAAAAATGGCCTGTAACTTTAAGAGGATTGCAGGCACCAACTCCTGGTCCGTGGTAGCCCAAGTCTCCACTTCTCTCTCAGCAGCGCCAGTTAGCTGCCCTATTAATACTGCAGCTTTTTGTCTCTCAGGCATGGAGTACATTTCCAGGACACTGCATAACTTCCGTTTGAATCCTGCTAAAGTGCCTGGCTCGCCGCTGTACTGGGGAAGCCATTTCGCCCCAGGCATATATGGGAGCGTTAGTGGCATGATCGGGACTACCGGACTGGGTGCGGGGCCTGCGCCCCCATCTGGCGCTACAACGCCACGCGGTGCGGAGTCGGGGCCTCCGGCTGGGGCCGCACTGTCGGCCGGTTGTTGCAACATATTAGCGCCCCCTTGGTTAAACGGAGCCTACCGGTTTCAGAAGCTGCTATTTCCCAGGCACAGCAGTAGGAACAGGACCTTCGTCGCAGGCGCTCTGATGTCAGAGCGTCCACTTCCTGTCGCAGGACCTGCCGCTGAGTCAGAGCCGGGGGCGTGTCCAAGACTTTGCGCGCTCCTTCAGGTACGCCCACCTTCTTCTCCAGCGCCTCAGGGCGCGAATATGGCGGCAAATATGGCGGTATTTGGCGCCAAACAATAGCAACAGTCTTTTTCACCAAAACACTCCACAGGCACACAGGGCTCGCAATGCTGCAAGTTTCGTATCCTGTTCGTGACGCCAAGTTTGTTTTGACCCACGCACCACAATTGTGGGTTACCAGGGCAATGGGGTACCCAGAGCCGAGCCCATGGAAGTCTATGGGGTTGTCACAGGTAGCGCTGGCTCGGTCTGTGGCCCTGGCGGTCAGGCGTATGTTGGGGGAATATTTACAGGGGATAGGTATATATACAGTTCGTGACGCCACCTGTAGTTCTCTGATCACTAAGACCAGCGCTGCTGTAGATCTCTGAGGGGATGGTGAGGCAGCTAGATGTCAGGTCCCCTACAGGTGGGACTCTTCCCTCAGGTCGATAGTTATGGTGGGGTTGTGCAGGGATGCAATTAAATAACTCAGTCTCACACATAAAAGCTTCTTTCCATACCTTTTACTTCAAGTTGTTCAGGCAGGTCCCAGGGAGGCTGTTCGGGGTGGATGAATGCACGTAGCGGTAACAGTTGAGCAGGTTACAGGCCTCCTTCTGTTTCCGAATGATGAGTGAGTCCAAGCTTGCCTGTAGCTAAGTTAACTCTATAGTTTTCAGCTTTTCCCACTGGCTGTACTGCCCGGCCGGTTTTGTGATAGAGCCTTATAAGTGGTGAACTAAGTACTTTCTTTTGCCGCGCGCCGGACTCAGAAGCCTTGTTCTCCTGACTCGGTTACGTACTGGCACTCTAAGGGCGGCTTTCTGCAACCTAAGGTCCAGTAAGACTCTGGCTTTTCTATCACTATGCCTGGAGCTATAGTGACGCTTCGGTCCCCAGTGACCGGTGACAATGTGCAGGATAATCCGATCCTTAAGGCACTTCTGAATCCTTCCCACTGTGCCCTTCGCCCTGCTTCTACTTTCAATGTAGCACTGAAGCGTGAAGATAGAAAGTCAGTTTTCTTCCTTGGTCTCACTGAGTAACTCTCAGTTTCTTCAAAGTTCAGACTGAGTAAAAGGTAACTCTGACTAGACTCGGGATGATAACTAGTCATCCGTTACTAGACTCCACTTCGTTGAATTGGCAGGAACTAATCTTCTGCTCACCCAGAGCTCTGACAGGAATCCTCACTGTCTGAGAAGAACTAGCCCTGACTGCTCTGTACGATGACAGGAAGCTAGACTGACTCTCCCCTGTGCTACACGTCACTCCCCTATACACCCCTGTGGGTGTGTCTGAAGTGTAAGTGAGTGTCAAGCTTTAACTGTTACCTTACTGTGCATTCTCCAGATCCTGTGTGCCTTACATACCAGGGCTACACACATTTCCTCCGGTTCATCCAAGGGACATCCTCCGGACAGTCGGCTAGTAGGATCTTCCCTCCTTCCTCTTTCCGCAGTTGCAGGGCCTCCATTACAGTGGCCAAGTTCTTAGTCAGCTTGCGCACTTCTGAGCGCAGACATTCCAACTCACTAGGGGCGCCACCTGCATTGTAGCTTCTGCCACCTGCGGGGAAAAGGTGGGTACTGCCGGCTTTAGAATGGCTTCACCCGGGTGATACTGATTTGCCACCTCAGGCTTTTCCAGGGGTCGCAGTCCTTTTATTGCCATGTCCTTTAGAGCATCAAAAGTGGCATCTGGATGATCCAAGGACCACCAGTTTACAGTCCTCCTTTCCTCTGGAGACCTCAGTCCCCGCACGAATTGCTCTTTTAACATTTGGCTCTCATCAATGGGACTTGTGGGGTTAGCCTGTTTGAGAGCTCGCAGGGCCCCCTGTAGTCGGCAGGCGTAGTCCCTAATACTGTCAGCCGGTCCCTGGAAGCACTGATAAAATGCCATCCGGAGATCCGTTTCTGTGTGGTCCTCGAAGATGGCCTGTAGCTTTAAGAGTATCGCAGGTATCGTCTCCTGGTCTGCAATGGGCCAAGTCTCTACTTCTCTCTCAGCCGCACCAGCTAACTGTCCTATTACCACAGCAGCTTTTTGCTTCTCAGTCATTGAGTACATATCCAAAATACTACATATCTTCCGTTTAAATCCTGGCAGGGTGTCTGGCTCGCCGCTGTACTGGGGGAGCCACTTCGCTCCTGGCATGTATGGGAGGGTTAGCGGCATTAGCGGGACCACCGGGCCAGGTGAGGGGCCTGCACCCCCATCCTGCGGCACGACGCCAAGCGGTGGGCTATAAGGGCCTCCAGCGGGGGCCGCTCCGTCTGCCGGTTGCTGCGACATATTGATGCCCCCTTGGTTAATCTGAGCCTACCTCTTTTACAGGCTGCAGCGTCGCAGGCACAGCGGTGGAGACAGGACCTTTTCACTGGCGCTCAGATGATGCCGCTCTATTTTGCGATGCAGTTTGCGATGCGGATTGCAATGCAGATTGTGATGCAGTTTGCTATGCGGATTGTGATGCAGATTGCGATGCAGTTTGCGATGTGGTTTGCGATGCAGATTGCTATGCAATTCGCGATGTGGCTTGCGATGCAGTTTGGGGTGCAGGTTGGGGGCGTGTCCAAGCAACAGCGCGCTTTTTCAGGTACGCCCCCCTTCTTCACCAGCGCCTGAGGGCGCGAACATGGCGGTAAAATGGCAGAATTTGGCGCCAAATACAGCAAACAGTCTTTTTCACCAAACAGTTCAACATAGGCACACAGGACTCACAATTGCAAGCTTCGGATCCTGTTCGTGACGCCAAAGATTGAGTCGCACTTAGTACCAGGGCAATGGGGTACTCGGAGCCGAGCCCATGGAAATCTATGGGAGTTGTCACTGGTAGCGGTGGCTCGGTCCGTGGCCCTGGGCGCTCATCCAATGGGAAATATTTACAGGGGATATTTAGGATAGGTAGTTCGTGACGCCACCTGTGGTATCTGGTTAATTGAACCAGCGCTGCTATAAGGACTTTCACAGGGGATGTTATGGGG
>JARQOD010005051.1:0-24016 GCA_033576555.1 Oophaga sylvatica
TGAGTCCGACACGGAAGAGGAATTGGATGATCTAAAGAGATTGAGCTACCTGTGTTGTGAATGGGTTTGAGATGAGTTCTGAGCAGAGGCTCCCTCTGGTGGTTACAAGCGGTACTAGTGAGGATTGGGAATCAGGTGTTACTGATTGGTCTTATTTAAGGGAATCATTTTCCCATCAGGGTTGCCGGTGATCAATTGTTCTGGTCTGAATCCTTCTTTCCAGTTTCCCTTGTAGCCTGCTGTGTCGTGTCTGCATCTCGTGCTATCAGATAAGACAATTTCTTATTTTGTGTTTTTGCTATATTTTTGCATTTTGTCCTGCACTTCTGTGGGGGCCTTCTGGGTCCCTTCCGGGGGCTTTTGCCCTCTCAGTTTAGTCCAGCCACTGTGTTTTGTACTTTTGCTTTTTGCAGTTTTTTCAGTGGCTGCTGTTTTTGTTACACCAGAGAACTAATTTAGGTGGTAGAGGTCGTGTGATCTCAGGTGATTTTGAAATTAGTAGTGTTGGTGTTTTTCAGGGTTTTCTGGGATTGCAGTAAGTACCCTTCCTGTCCTTTTCTATTTAGATAGTTTGGGCCCCAGCGTTTGCTCATACTATTTTCTTTCTTCAAAATATTTTTTCCCTTCTGTGAGTACCATACAATTTTTATGGCCGGTGATACTGTTATGTTACGGTAGCTGAGGAGTGCAGGTAAAAAAAGGAAATACACCAGAGCAGTTGGAATCTATGAGATTGCAGTACCCTGACTAACCACCGCAACTAGAGGCAGCCGTGGAGCGTTCCTACGATGGTCCTAGACGCCTCGTCACAGCCTGAGAAACTAACTACACCTAAAGATAGAAATAGGAAAGCTATCTGCCCCGGAGCAGAACCCCAAAGATAATAGAAAGCCCCCAAACATGTAATGGCGGTTAGACAAGAGGAAATACTGACACAGAAAGAAAATAGTATGAGCAAACGCTGGGGCCCAAACTATCTAAATAGAAAAGGACAGGAACGGTACTTACTGCAATCCCAGAAAACCCTGAAAAACACCAACACTACTAATTTCAAAATCACCTGAGATCACACGACCTGTCTGCCCTAAGCGGGGAAGACGTTTTGCACGCTCAGTTGTCTTGGGTAGTGTTCAGACTAAGTTTTTATTAACTGTCACTCTGATATGCTCTCTGTCCTCATTTTCTGCTCAGGCTTTCGTTGATTCTGGAGCAGCTATTAACCTGATGGATTATGATTTTGCTAAACGTTGTGGATTTCCCTTGATACCCCTACAGAAGTCTATTCCCCTACTGGGGATCGATTCTACCCCTTTGGCTGAGAATAAACCCCAGTTTTCTACTCAGGTGATAATGAGGGTTGAACCTGATCACCAGGAGTGCTGCAAATTTTTGGTTCTATATAATCTGCATGACATTATCGTGCTGGGTTTCCCTTGGTTACAGTCTCATAATCCTGTTTTGGATTGGAAATCTGTGTCTGTAACCAGTTGGGGCTGCCAATGTGTTAATACCAACACTCCTGTTTTTTCTGCCTCCCCCCAGGCTGAGGATGTTCCTGACTTTTTGTTTGATTTTTCTGATGTGTTTAGCGAAAGTAAATCTGCATCCTTACCTCCCCATAGGAGCTATGACTGCGCTATTGAATTAGTGCCAGGTAGTAAATTCCCTAAGGGTCGCCTTTTTAACTTGTCTGTACCTGAACATGACGCTATGCGGTCTTATATCAAGGAATCATTGGAGAAGGGTCATATCAGACCATCCTCTTCACCCTTAGGTGCCGGTTTTTTCTTTGTGGCCAAAAAGATGGTTCATTAAGGCCGTGTATTGATTATCGTCTCTTGAACAATATTACTGTGAAATATCAATACCCGTTACCCTTGATTTCTGACCTGTTTTCCAGGGTGAAAAACGCTACTTGGTTTACCAAGCTTGACCTCAGGGGGGCGTATAACCTTATTCGCATTAAGCACGGGGATGAATGGAAGACGGCATTTAACACCCTGAAGGGCATTTTGAGTACCTTGTGATGCCCTTTGGGCTCACTAATGCTCCTTCCGTCTTCCAGTCCTTCATGAATGACATTTTCAGGGATTTTGTGGACAAGTTTCTGATTGTTTATTTGGATGATATCTTGATTTTTTCTAATGACTGGGACTCTCATGTGAAACATGTTCGAACTGTATTCCAGATTTTGAGAGAGAATGCTCTGTATGTGAAGGGATCAAAGTGTCTTTTTGGCGTACAGAAGATCTCATTTCTGGGATTCATTTTGTCCCCATCTGTTATTGAAATGGACCCGGTCAAGGTTCAGGCCATCTGTGATTGGGTCCAACCTACTTCATTAAAGGCTCTTCAGAGATTTTTGGGTTTTGCCAATTTTTATCGTAAATTTATTGGTAATTTCTCTGTTATTGTTAAACCATTAACTGATTTGACCAGAAAGGGTTCTGATGTGGTGAATTGGCCTCCTGAGGCAGTCTCTGCGTTTCAGGAACTTAAGCAGAGATTCACTTCTGCTCCTGTTCTACGGCAGCCTGATGTTTCTCTGCCATTTCAGGTGGAGGTTGATGCCTCTGAAATTGGGGCAGGTGCCGTTTTGTCCCAAAAAGATCCAGAGACCTCTAAAAGTAACCCTTGTGCCTTTTTCTCTCGAAAATTTTCTCCTACTGAACGTAATTATGACGTGGGTAATCGGGAGTTATTGGCCATGAAGTGGGCTTTTGAAGAGTGGAGACATTGGCTGGAGGGAGCCAAACATCAGGTGGTGGTCCTTACGGACCATAAGAATCTGGTCTATCTGGAATCTGCCAAGCGACTCAATCCTAGACAGTTTTTCACACGTTTTAATTTTGTGGTTTCCTTTCTTCCTGGCACTAAGAATGTTAAGGCGGATGCCCTCTCGAGGAGTTTCCTTGCGGACTCTCCTGAGCTATCTGATCCCTCTGTTATTTTGAAGGAGGGTGTAGTTCTTTCCGCCATCTCGCCTAATTTGAGACTTGCTCTGGAGGGGTGTCAGGAGGATAGGCCCGAGCGCTGCCCTGTTGGAAAATTGTTTGTCCCGGACCAATGGAAAAAGAGTGTGATGTCTGAGATTCATTGTTCCGCATTGGCTGGGCATCCCGGAATTTTTGGTACCAGAGACTTGGTTAGTCGGTCCTTTTGGTGGCCTACCTTGTCTCGCGATGTCAGGGAATTTGTGCAGTCCTGCGGGACTTGCTCTCGCTCCAAGCCTTGCTCTCGCTCTAGTGGTTTGTTGATGCCATTGCCTGTGCCCAAGAGACCATGGACCCATATCTCTATGGATTTCATTTCCGATCTTCCTGTTTCTCAGAGAATGACCACCATCTGGGTAATTTGTGATAGGTTTTCCAAAATGATACATCTTGTGCCATTACCTAAGTTGCCTTCCTCCTCTGAATTGGTGCCGTTGTTCCTTCAGCACGTGGTTCGTTTACACGGCATTCCTGAGAACATTGTGTCTGACAGAGGAGTCCAGTTTGTTTCCAGATTTTGGAGGACTTTTTGTTCTAAACTGGGTGTTCAATTGTCTTTCTCCTCGGCATTTCATCCTCAGACCAATGGTCAAACTGAGAGAACAAACCAGACATTGGAGACTTATCTAAGATGCTTTGTGTCTGCTGATCAGGATGACTGGGTCTCTTTTTTGCCTTTGGCTGAGTTTGCTCTTAATAATAGGGCTAGCTCTGCCACTTTGATGTCTCCGTTTTTCTGTAATTCGGGTTTCACCCTCGATTTTCTTCAGGACAGACGGAGGCTTCTGTCTGTCCAGGTGTTGACTCTGTTGTTGAGCGTATGCAGCAGATTTGGGACCAGGTAGTGGAGAGGTTGTCCCTCTCTCAGGAGAAGGCCCAGCGGTTTGCTAACCGGCATAGGACTGATGGTCCTCGGTTTAAAGTGGGGGACTTGGTCTGGTTGTCCTCAAAGAATATTCCTATGAGAGTAGCATCTCCTAAATTTAAGCCTAGGTTCATTGGACCTTATAAGATCATGGAGATTATTAATCCTGTTTCTTTTCGTTTGCTTCTTCCAGGGACATTTAAGATCCATAACGTGTTCCACAAGTCCTTGTTGAAGAGGTTTGTTGAGCCAGTGGTTCCTGCTGCTGTGCCTCCTGACCCTGTTTTGGTTGAGGGCAATCTGGAGTATGTGGTTGAGAAAATATTGGATTCTCGTTTTTCTAGACGAAGACTCCAGTATTTGGTTAAATGGAGAGGTTATGGTCAGGAAGATAATTCTTGGGTGTTTGCTTCGGACATCCATGCTAGGAGACTTATCCGTGCGTATCATAGAACTCATCCTGACCGACCTGGTTGCTCAAATGAGGGTTCGGTGACCCCTCCTCAAGGGGGGGTACTGTTGTGAATGGGTTTGAGATGAGTTCTGAGCAGAGGCTCCCTCTGGTGGTTACAAGCGGTACTAGTGAGGATTGGGAATCAGGTGTTACTGATTGGTCTTATTTAAGGGAATCATTTTCCCATCAGGGTTGCCGGTGATCAATTGTTCTGGTCTGAATCCTTCTTTCCAGTTTCCCTTGTAGCCTGCTGTGTCGTGTCTGCATCTCCTGCTATCAGATAAGACAATTTCTTATTTTGTGTTTTTGCTATATTTTTGCATTTTGTCCTGCACTTCTGTGGGGGCCTTCTGGGTCCCTTCCGGGGGCTTTTGCCCTCTCAGTTTAGTCCAGCCACTGTGTTTTGTACTTTTGCTTTTTGCAGTTTTTTCAGTGGCTGCTGTTTTTGTTACACCAGAGAACTAATTTAGGTGGTAGAGGTCGTGTGATCTCAGGTGATTTTGAAATTAGTAGTGTTGGTGTTTTTCAGGGTTTTCTGGGATTGCAGTAAGTACCCTTCCTGTCCTTTTCTATTTAGATAGTTTGGGCCCCAGCGTTTGCTCATACTATTTTCTTTCTGTGTCAGTATTTCCTCTTGTCTAACCGCCATTACATGTTTGGGGGCTTCTATTATCTTTGGGGTTCTGCTCCGGGGCAGATAGCTTTCCTATTTCTATCTTTAGGTGTAGTTAGTTTCTCAGGCTGTGACGAGGCGTCTAGGACCATCGTAGGAACGCTCCACGGCTGCCTCTAGTTGCGGTGGTTAGTCAGGGTACTGCAATCTCATAGATTCCAACTGCTCTGGTGTATTTCCTTTTTTACCTGCACTCCTCAGCTACCGTAACATAACATACCTGCATTCCACAGAAATGGGATGATCCACGAGCAACGAGCCTACAGGAGGCAGCGTGGTAAGACGTTAAACCCTTTACCTCACCACAGCTGGAAGGAGACCCAGAACAGTGACCCGGTTGTCAGCCGCATCAAGGAGCTGATAACTCAGGAAGGTTCCTCCTTGGAGAAGGATGCGTCTCAACAAGCAAAGCAGCTGTGGAACGAGAGAAGCCGGCTGTTTATCTACCGAGAGAAGCTGTGCCGAAGGTACGTCAACCCCAGAACCCATGAGATGGTATGGCAGATAGTAGTCCCAAGAACAGACATCCAGATGGTGCTGGAAGCCTACCATGATCGAGCGGGGCACTTTGGCTGGAAGAAGCTGGAAACCTGCTGAAGTGTCGTTTCTTCTGGGTGGGAATGCGCAGTTCCATCGAGAAATGGTGTAAGAACTGTGCGTCCTGTAGCCTCCGAAGAAAAGACTACAGCAGCCAGAAAGCACCCCTGCAACCCATCAAGACGACTCGTCCCTTGGAGATCGTGGCATTGGACCATGTCAAGTTGTCACCCAGCCGGTCAGGATTCTCGTATGCCCTGACGATGGTGGATCACTACTCCAGGTTCCTGGTGGTCGCCCCTGTCAAAGATCTGACAGCTGAAACAGCAGCAAAGACGTTTCAGGCGTATTTCTGCAGACCCCATGGATATCCAGAGCAAGTGTTAACTGATCAGGGTCCTGCCTTTGAAGCCCAGTTGTTTAAGGAATTCTGTCATTTGTACTGATGCAAGAAGATAAGAACCACACCGTACCACCCCCAAACAAATGGTCTCTGTGAAAGATGAATCACATAGTCATTGATCTGCTGAAGACGGTACCACTTGAGGAGAGGAATCGGTGGCCAGACCTACTACCTGACCTGGTAGATCTGTACAATCACATACCGGTGAGTTCCACCAACTTCACTCCAGCCTACCTTATGCGAGCAAGACCAGGAAAGCTGCCCATGGATTTGGAACTTGGTGTTGTAGAACCAGAAGCTGATGTTACTACTGAAGATTGGGACACGAACCGACAGGAACAGTACAGGAGAGTACAAGCCTGCGTGGAAGATAGTCTCAATAAAGTAAGGGAAAAGCAAGAGGAGAACTACAACAAAAGTGCGCCAGCTAAGCCTTTTATGCCTGGAGAAATTGTGCTAAAAAGAAAAAGAAGAATGCACAAATTGGATGATCAGTGGGAAAAAGAGCCATATGTCGTGCAAGATTCCAAGTTTGACAACAGGAAAACCTGTACCATTAGCAAAGCTGGAGGAAAGACGACCACCACGGTATCCAGAGACCACCTAAAACTGTGTCCAGATATGTTAAAACTTCATGAGGAAGAACTTGTTATGGAAAAAGAGAAACCAGGTGAAGTCATACACACGGACCTAGGAGATTTTCCTGCAGATTGGCTTGTATCGGGGACTCTGTGATTATTCCAGTACTTCAATTTTACCAACCACAAGAAGCACCCCAACGTCGAGTTGAACCAGTTGCCGCAGCAGAAGACATAGTTCGTGAGGAACTTGCTCCTGTAGCATCTCCAGAAGTAGAATCTCAAAGAATGGAATCTCAAAATGTGGAACCTTCAGATGTAGGGTCTCAGGAAGAAGAATCCCCTGGCGAAACAGAACCGCATCGCCCAGTCACTAGTATGCTTGCCAGATCCCTAGAGAGGTGGAGGCAGATTTACAATTTGCCGGCACGCAGGACAGATAGGCCAGAGGCTACTATACCTGACACCACACCACGTAGGTCAGTACGCACAACGAAAGGAAGGTTACCTGTTAGGTACCAAGAGTAGGCCTAGCAAATTAATCCAGTGAACCAATATCCAAGTGTAAAAATGTAAATAAGATTTGTGTAAATATTTGTATATATGTTACTTGTATTATGAAACGTTTGAAGTGTCCTTACATCCCGCAAGGGAAGAGTTATAATTATGTTTATTTGTTGATGTTATAAAAATTGTTTTCTTTTTCAGCCCGGGAGTGCTGATATTAACTAGGGGGGGATGTGTAGCCCAGCTGTGACTGGAGCCACATGTTACCCTGGAGGATGCACGAAAGGTAAATCCATGATAACCTATAAGCACACAACACTTCACATTTTCCCTGGTTCCACCAGAGGGAGCCCTTGAGATGACAGTAGTGAGATGAAGGCAGTCTAGCTGAGAGTTAGCTAGTCGTTGGTTTTACCTCAGAGAAGAGATCAGATTAGCCTGAGGGCTGAAGGGATTAGATCAGAACGAGATCTTGTCAGAGCGTGTTGCAGAGCAGACAAGCTAGTTACCTCAGACGAGTAGAGAGGGAAAGACTAGCCAAAGAAAGACTTATCTGAAAGCCTGAGGACTGCAGGAATTACTCAGCTTACATCGTGGAGTCCAGTAGCAGTGGAAAGGATTGCCACTTAGTCTGGTCAAAGTTGAGTCCACTGAGAGTGCTTCAGTGAGCGTTTCAGTAAGTAAGCGTGCCGACGCTTGGAGAGCGGTGAAGAAAAGAAAGCTGACATCTGCTGCTAGTTTGTGCTTATGATAGTGTGAGAGTAGGACGAAAGGCAGATAGAAGAAAGAGGAAAAGAGAGTGACCGAGGTCAACCAGCATTGATAGCTTACCTCCACTCTGCACCACCGGACACCGGGTCCGCGCTTACCAGCATCTGCACGACTGGTAGGAGACACCGGAGACTCTGGACTTCAAGTCGCAGGGGCCCAGCAGTGCTGATATGTAACCGAGGTTAGGAAGACGGGGGTCTGGCAGGTACCGCCACAAAGACACTGTTCTGTCCACAAGAAGACCTCACCACAAGGTCAGCCGGGCGTAGCTGAAAACACGGAGTTAAGCTTTGTTTTATGCAAGTCAGAAACTCACACACATTAAAGGCGTAAGGAGGCCCTACACCTACTCAGTGGATTACTGGACGTGCATCCTCCACCCTGACGGCTTCCCGGGACGTGCCTGCAAATATCACCAGTAAAGGTACAGAAAGAGACTTGTATGTGTGTGTCTGCATTATTGCTCCTGCACCCCTACACCGTCATATACTCTGAGGAATCAGTCTCGCCTGTGGGAGACTTAACACCTTGCTGCCCCAAACCCTCAGAGGACCTACCCTGCAGCGCTGGTCACCCTGACCAGGAACCACAGGTGGCGTCACGAACATTCTATCATCCCCTGTAAATATCCCCCTTTAGTGAGCGCCCAGGGCAACGGACCGAGCTGCGCTACCCGTGACATCCCCCAGTGAAGTGAACGGGCTCGGTGCCGAGTACCCCAAAGCCCTGGTACGTGCAACTCAGTTGTCCATTACTTTACCTTGTTTTTGCAAATGGTCACATGGTGGTCCTGATCCTGAAACAAATAAGTATATGTATATATATATATATATATATATATATTTGCTCAACTACTGGACTCATTAGCCCTCACCGCTCGTCTTCCAGCAGAGTGATGTCATATTACCACTGCAGACGATTAGTGGCCATTGATTGGCTGCAGAAGTGATGTTCCTTAAGGGACAGTCTCCTAGCTCTCTATTCTAGGTTAGAGTACCTGCAGGTACACAGCTACAAATCTCCATAAAATAACAATTCTGGAACATCTTTTCTTAGAAATCTAGATAATTCAGTTAGTCTGTTATAAATTGGGTGTTACCATTTGTGTGTGTCCCCGTACTGTCTGACATTGTCCTAACGGAGCTGTGTGTAGGGACAAACCACACTGATAGTTGGTAATTAATTCATCATTATCCAAATTTGACCTAACTTGACTGTTCTGCAAACCCCAGAATGGGTGGGATTTATGCTAATTAGCATTAAAATAGAGCCAGGGTGGGGCTTAAAATGTTCTTCAAATTGGGACTCAAAACGTTGGGAAGTATATTCCCCCATGTTTCTCCGGCACATCCTACTGACGCTCCATCGGATTAAAGTTCTGAGAATTTGAGGACAAGTCAATACCTTCATCTCTTTGTCTTGTTCCCCAGCCTTTTCCTGGACAATATTTCTTTATTTGGCTGAAAGAGGAACTCCCATTAAGGAATCCCACTGCCATGAAGGGGGCACTTGGTCTGTACAATGTTAGGTTGGTGTTATGTGTCACATCCACATGATGTTAGAAGCCAAAAGTTTCCCAGCAGGAAGTTGCCCAAACACACTTCCCCTGCCAGATTGTGTTCTACCATAGCGCATCCTGGTGCCTCCTCATCCCCAGATACTTGGTGTGCGTGTAAGGAGGCCAGGGTGGTAGTCATGGCAAGGAGCTGCTGTGTCACCACACCCTACATTCCCACAAAGGAAACAAAGTAAAACACTCATTTTAGATTCTAGGGTTCCTTCTGCTTCAGCCATCTCGGCTCCAGATTCCCGGTTCTCACAAACGACTCCAGAATCTATGTCCATGCTTAACAGTTCAAGTTGACTTAGTAACAGGGTTCTTATTACAGATGCAGCACAGTTCTCATGTAATGACATTCCTGGAGCTTTCCCTGGCCATCTCTGCTTCTCCCGGCAATCTCTGCCCCACTGGACAATCCCTGTCTTGTCTTATAATCTCTGTCTCTCCAGGCAATCTCTGTCTCTCCTGGCAAGCTCTGCCTCACTGGACAATCTCTGTCCCTCCTGGCAATCTCTGCCTCGCCAGGCCATCTCTGCCTTGCTAGACAATCTCTGTCCCATCTGCAACGTCCATGTCTTTAGGTCCATCAGCTTCCTCCCTTTTCCCTTGTCTGGTTTCAATAGGAAAAGCTAAAAGACTCATAATCTCAGCTTTGCCTGATTCCGGCCGTAGGCCCACATCCTGCTTGGAATGGTTATTGTTAAGATGGTGACCACTTGCACACCACTCCACCTTGGGTCCCTTCTTGCCTTAGCAACCTTACCCCCAGAGCTATAAGACTGTCCTCTTTCACAGCTGCATCACAACTGTAACTAAAACCAGCAAGTCCCCCTCTATGTCCCACTGCTCTACACTAAACTCATATGTAACTCCTCCCAGTCTGGAAAACCCTGACGCTAGCTATGCTATCCGAAGACTCTCATTTTCTATCTCTAGTATGCCCCCACTATTCCAGTCCAACTATTGTCCTATGCTACTGCTACCTTCTATTCTGTCCCTAATCCTGTACTCAATACATATCAAGTACATTCACATTACAGTAAATAAACACATTAACATTTATAAATGCTATTGAACCGCACGTAACAAATGTGAACAATGTCCAAAGAGGATGAGGCAAGCGACGGCCTCCGTCACATCCTTACACACACACAGCCGGGCGTCCACATGATGAAAACCTAATATATCAGACCAGACCACCTTCCTTCATTTTTCCATGAGTTTTGTTTTGATCTTTATTCACCCATTGTGGGCGGCTTTGACCTCAAATATAGAAGGTTATGTGACTTGTCCACAATAACATAGCCCCATACGCAACAATTTGTGTTGCTCTGCAAGTTCCTACACCTTTCTATCTTAGCTGGAACTTTTTAGCAATCTGTGGCACAGTAAATCTTTTGTGGGATAAGGCTAGGTAGGCTAGCCATCACTTCCCGTACACGTGAACGAGCATTAGGTGCCCACCACCTTGTCGTCAGGCCATTGTCTTTCTTTCCTTGGATCACTTTTGCTATATAGTAACCATTGGATTGGACCCTGGCAACACCCTAGAAATCCCAACACTTTGTAATGGCTGGACGTCTGGGTCAGAGGGTCTCCTATTTCGCTCTGATTCTTCCGTTCTCCCATTTTTTTCTGCTTACAATAGGTTTCAAAACTGAATGTTCACTTGCTGCCTGATATGTATCACAAAACCAAATCCTACTGCGACAAGGTGTATCCTAATCGGGGCGGTCCTATCCTCTAATATTAAAACCTCACCTTGTGTCAGGCGACCTCAATTTTACATTAAAGTCGTCTGACACTAGGTGAAGTTTTACAATGAGGTCGTCTGAAACAAGGTGTATTAGAGGATAGGACCATCCCGATTAGGATACACCTTGTCACGTGGATGGCTTTTACTTTTTTTTAATCAAAAATAGTGTTTACTAAGTACCCTATGTCATTTTATGTACAGTTACTATTTACTTACTACTGTAGCGTATATGCTCGTTTTGTTTCTATCTTTGGTTTTCTCTAATATATACCACCTCGATAGGCGCCATTGTCACCAGATAATTAATGTTCTTTACTTCACCTGCCAGAAGTTTTAGGATAGGACGACAAAGCAGCGACACATGTATTTTGGCCAATGTTCGCCAGATGTCGTTGCTACATCGCAAATGGGGTCATATTGCGACTCTGAGGGAATTGCAAGTTTCAATAAATCCAATGTGGTTGGACATTTTGCGACTTACTTGTTGCAGTCGTGATGACCTCGAGGCCCTATGTGACCCTATTTCACTTCTACAACCTGTGATGTAACAGCGACACTTCGCAAACTTTCGTGTAGCCCAGCCTGTTATGATTTGGTAGCTGAGGAGAGCAGGCAAAAAAAAAACGGCAATACACCAGAGAGGTTGGAATCTACTGGATTGCAGTACCCTGACTAACCACCACAACTAAAGGCAGCCGTGGAGCGTACCTACGTTGGTCCTAGACGCCTCGTCACAGCCTGAGAGGCTAACTACACCTAAAGATAGAAAGCGGAAAGCTATCTTTCCCGGAGCAGATCCCCAAAGAACATAGGAAGCTGTTATGTTACGGTAGCTGAGGAGTGCAGGTAAAAAAGGAAATACACCAGAGCAGTTGGAATCTATGAGATTGCAGTACCCTGACTAACCACCACAACTAGAGGCAGCCGTGGAGCGTTCCTACGTTGGTCCTAGACGCCTCGTCACAGCCTGAGAAACTAACTACACCTAAAGATAGAAATAGGAAAGCTATCTGCCCCGGAGCAGAACCCCAAAGATAATAGAAAGCCCCCAAACATGTAATGGCGGTTAGACAAGAGGAAATACTGACACAGAAAGAAAATAGTATGAGCAAACGCTGGGGCCCAAACTATCTAAATAGAAAAGGACAGGAAGGGTACTTACTGCAATCCCAGAAAACCCTGAAAAACACCAACTCTACTAATTTCAAAATCACCTGAGATCACACGACCTCTACCACCTAAATTAGTTCTCTGGTGTAACAAAAACAGCAGCCACTGAAAAAACTGCAAAAAGCAAAAGTACAAAACACAGTGGCTGGACTAAACTGAGAGGGCAAAAGCCCCCGGAGGGGACCCAGAAGGCCCCACAGAAGGGCAGGACAAAATGCAAAAATATAGCAAAAACACAAAATAAGAAATTGTCTTATCTGATAGCAGGAGATGCAGACACGACACAGCAGGCTACAAGGGAAACTGGAAAGAAGGATTCAGACCAGAACAATTGATCATCGGCAACCCTGATGGGAAAATGATTCCCTTAAATAAGACCAATCAGTAACACCTGATTCCCAATCCTCACTAGTACCGCTTGTAACCACCAGAGGGAGCCTCTGCTCAGAACTCATCTCAAACCCATTCACAACAGGAAGCCCCCAAACATGTAATGGCGGTTAGACAAGAGGAAATACAGACACAGACAGAAAATAGTATGAGCAAACGTTGGGGCCCAATCTTCCTAGAAAGAAAAAGGATAGGAAGGACAGGACACTTACTGCAATCCAAAAAACCCTAAAAAAATACCAACTCTACTAATTGCAAAAACACCTGAGATCACACGACCTCTACCACCTAAATTAGTTCTCTGGTGTAACAAAACTAAGCCGCAGCCACTGAAAAAACTGGAAAAGGCAAATGAACAAATAACAGTGGCTCAGATAAACTGAGAGGAGCACAAGCCCCGGAGGGGACCTGGCTGACCTCCACAGACGTGCAAGAAAAAATGCAAAAAGCAAGCACAAAAATAAAAGCAGAAAATATCTTATCTGTTAGCAGAAGATGCAGGCAAGACTCAGCAAGCTTCCAAGTGAACCAGGAACCAAAGTTGAGACAAGAACAATTGATCACCGGCAACCCTGATGGGAGGGAACCTCCCTTATATAAGACCAGTCTGTAACTCCTGATTGCCAATCTTCACAATCTTCATTGAATGGTTCAGTACTGTTTGTAACCACCAGAGGGAGCTTCTGCTCAGAATTCATTTCTAACACATTCACAACAGTACCCCCCCCTTGAGGAGGGTCACCGAACCCTCATTTGGGCAACCAGGTCGGTCAGGATGAGCTCTGTGATACGCACGGATCAGTCTCCTAGCATGGATGTCCGAAGCAAACACCCAAGAATTGTCCTCCTGACCATAACCTCTCCACTTAACCAAATACTGGAGTTTCCGTCTAGAAAAACGAGAATTCAATATTTTCTCAACCACATACTCCAGATTGCCCTCAACCAAAACAGGGTCAGGAGGCGCAGCCATAGGAACCACTGGCTCGACAAACCTCCTCAATAAGGACTTGTGGAACACGTTATGGATCTTAAATGTCCCTGGAAGAAGTAAACGAAAGGAAACAGGATTAAGAATCGCCATGATCTTATAAGGTCCAATGAACCTAGGCTTAAACTTAGGAGATGCAACTCTCATAGGGATATTTCTTGAGGACAACCAGACCAAGTCCCCCACTTCAAACCGAGGACCATCAGTCCTATGCCAGTTGGCAAACCGCTGGGCCTTCTCCTGAGAGAGGGACAACCTCTCCACTACCTGGCCCCAAATCTGCTGCATACGCTCCACAACAGAGTCAACACCTGGACAGACAGAAGCCTCCGTCTGTCCCGAAGAAAATCGAGGGTGAAACCCAAAATTGCAGAAAAATGGAGACATCAAAGTGGCAGAGCTAGCCCTATTATTAAGAGCAAACTCAGCCAAAGGCAAAAAAGAGACCCAGTCATCTTGATCAGCAGACACAAAGCATCTCAGATAAGTCTCCAATGTCTGGTTTGTTCTCTCAGTTTGTCCATTGGTCTGAGGTTTTTAGAGTTTAGAACAAAAAGTCCTCCAAAATCTGGAAACAAACTGGACTCCTCTGTCAGACACAATGTTCTCAGGAATGCCATGTAACCGAACCACGTGCTGAAGGAACAAAGGCACCAATTCGGAGGAGGAAGGCAACTTAGGTAATGGCACAAGATGTATCATTTTGGAAACCTATCACAAATCACCCAGATAACGGTCATTCTCTGAGAAACAGGGAGGTCGGAAATGAAATCCATAGAGATATGGGTCCATGGTCTCTTGGGCACAGGCAAAGGCATCAACAAACCACTAGAGCGAGAGCAAGGCTTGTAGCGAGAGCAAGTCCCGCAGGACTGCACAAATTCCCTGACGTCACAAGACAAAGTAGGCCACCAAAAGGACCGACTAACCAAGTCTCTGGTACCAAAAATTCCGGGATGACCGGCCAACGCGGAACAATGAATCTCAGACATAACACTCTTTTTCCACCGGTCTGGTACAAACAATTTCCCAATAGGGCAGCGCTCGGGTTTATCCTCCTGACACCCTTCCAGAGCCAGTCTCAAATTGGGCGAGATGGCGGAAAGAACTACACCCTCTTTCAAAATAACAGCAGGATCAGATAACTCAGGAGAGTCTGCAAGGAAACTCCTCGAGAGGGCATTCACCTTAACATTCTTAGTGCCAGGAAGAAAGGAAACCACAAAATTAAAACGTGTGAAAAACAAGGCCCACCTGGCCTGTCTAGGATTAAGTCGCTTGGCTGATTCCAGATAAACCAGATTCTTATGGTCCGTGAGGACCACCACCTGATGTTTGGCTCCCTCCAGCCAATGTCTCCACTCTTCAAAAGCCCACTTCATGGCCAATAACTCCCGATTACCCATGTCATAATTACGTTCAGTTGGAGAAAATTTTCGAGAGAAAAAGGCACAAGGGTTACTTTTAGAGGTCTCTGGATCTCTTTGGGACAAAACGGCACCTGCCCCAATTTCAGAGGCATCAACCTCCACCTGAAATGGCAGAGAAACATCAGGCTGCCGTAGAACAGGAGCAGAAGTGAATCTCTACTTAAGTTTCCTGAAACGCAGAGACTGCCTCAGGAGGCCAATTCACCACATCAGAACCCTTTTTGGTCAAATCAGTCAATGGTTTAACAATAACAGAAAACTTACCAATAAATTTACGATAAAAATTGGCAAAACCCAAGAATCTCTGAAGAGCCTTTAATGAAGTAGGTTGGACCCAATCACAGATGGCCTGAACCTTGACCGGGTCCATTTCAATAACAGATGGGGACAAAATGAATCCCAGAAATGAGATCCTCCGCCAAAAAGACACTTTGATCCCTTCACATACAGAGCATTCTCTCTCAAAATCTGGAACACAGTCCGAACATGTTTCAAATGAGAGTCCCAGTCATTGGAAAAAATCAAGATATCATCCAAATAAACAATCAGAAATTTATCCACAAAATCCCTGAAAATGTCATTCATGAAGGACTGGAAGACAGAAGGAGCATTAGTGAGCCCAAAGGGCATCACTAGGTACTCAAAATGCCCCTCTGGGGTATTAAATGCCGTCTTCCATTCATCCCCGTGCTTAATGCGAATAAGGTTATACGCCCCCCTGAGGTCAAGCTTGGTAAACCAAGTAGCACTTTTCACCCTGGAAAACAGGTCAGAAATCAAGGGTAACGGATATTGATATTTCACAGTGATCTTGTTCAAGGGACGATAATCAATACACGGCCTTAATGAACCATCCTTTTTGGCCACAAAGAAAAAACCGGCATCCAAGGGTGAAGAGGATGGTCTAATATGACCCTTCTCCAATGACTCCTTGATATAAGACCGCATAGCGTCATGTTCAGGTATAGACAAGTTAAAAAGGCGACCTTTAGGGAATTTACTACCAGGCACTAATTCAATAGCGCAGTCATAGCTCCTATGGGGGGGCAAGGATGCAGATTTACTTTCGCTAAACACATCAGAAAAATCAGTCAAAAAGTCAGGAACATCCTGAGCCTGGGGAGAGGCAGAAAAAACAGGAGTGTTGGCATTAACACATTGGCAGCCCCAACTGGTTACAGACACAGATTTCCAATCCAAAACAGGATTATGAGACTGTAACCAAGGGAAACCCAGTACAATAATGTCATGCAAATTATACAGCACCAAAAATTTGCAACTCTCCTGATGATCAGGTTCAACCCTCATTATCACCTGAGTAGAGAACTGGGGTTTATTCTCAGCCAAAGGGGTAGAATCAATCCCCAGTAGGGGAATAGACTTCCGTAGGGGTATCAAGGGAAACCCACAACGTTTAGCAAAATCAAAATCCATCAGGTTAATAGCTGCTCCCGAATCAACAAAAGCCTGAGCAGAAAATGTGGACAGGGAGCAAATCAGGGTAACAGTCAACAGAAATTTAGTCTGAACACTACCCAAGACAACTGAGCGTGCAAAACGTCTTCCCGCTTAGGGCAGACTGAAATAGCATGAGAGGCATCACCACAGTAGAAACATAACCCATTGCGTTTTCGAAACTCATGACGCTGTGCCCCAGAAGCACTCTATCACACTGCATGGGTTCAGAAGCTGGTTCACACGGCAACACTATTTACGCATACCTCTACGCTCACGCAAACGTCTGTCAATTTGAATCGCTAATGACATAGAATCATTGAGACCAGAGGGAGCAGGGAAATCCACCATAACATCTTTTACATTCTCTGACAGACCCTTCCGAAAAAGGGCTGCCAAAGCATCATCATTCCATTTGGTCAGGACTGCCCACTTTCAGAATTTCTGACAGTATAACTCAGCGTCCTAAAACCCCTGATTTAATGCCAACAAGGTTTTTTCAGCTTGATCAGTGATATTAGGTTCATCGTACAATAACCCCAGAGCCAGAAAAAATGCATCAGCATTACTCAAAACAGGATCCCCAGGTGTCAGGGAAAAAGCCCAATCCTGAGGATCGCCGCACAGGAGAGAGATGACAATTTGAACCTGCTGTGCTGCGTTCCCTGAGGACTTAGGTTTTAAGGCAAAAAACAACTTACAGTTATTTTTGAAATTCTGAAATTTAGCTCGATCCCCTAAAAACAAATCTGGCATGGGGATCCTAGGTTCCACAACCGGCAACCCTGCAAGATAGGTAGCAATACTCCGAACTTCAGTGGCAAGCTGATCCACACGGCCAGACAACTGTGCAAACTCCATTGAGAGAAAAACAAAATCCTCAGCACCCAGAGAAAAAGAGGGAAAAATAAAATGCAACAAACAGAAAAAAAAAAATCTCTGACAACTAATTTTTTTTTTTCACACTATTTTTCCCTTCTGTGAGTACCATATAATTTTCAGTTTGGCCGGTGATACTGTTATGATTTGGTAGCTGAGGAGAGCAGGCAAAAAAAAATGGCAATACACCAGAGAGTTTGGAATCTACTGGATTGCAGTACCCTGACTAACCACCACAACTAAAGGCAGCCGTGGAGCGTACCTACGTTGGTCCTAGATGCCTCGTCACAGCCTGAGAGGCTAACTACACTAAAGATAGAAAGAGGAAAGCTATCTGCCCCGGAGCAGATCCCCAAAGAACATAGGAAGCCCCCAAACATGTAATGGCGGTTAGACAAGAGGAAATACAGACACAGACAGAAAATAGTATGAGCAAACGTTGGGGCCCAATCTTCCTAGAAAGAAAAGGATAGGAAGGACACTTACTGCAATCCAAAAAACCCTAAAAAAATAATCAACTCTACTAATTGCAAAAACACCTGAGATCACACGACCTCTACCACCTAAATTAGTTCTCTGGTGTAACAAAACTAAGCCGCAGCCACTGAAAAAACTGGAAAAGGCAAATGAACAAATAACAGTGGCTCAGATAAACTGAGAGGAGCACAAGCCCCCGGAGGGGACCTGGCTGACCTCCACAGAAGTGCAGGAAAAAATACAAAATGCAAGCACAAAATAAAAGCAGAAAATATCTTATCTGTTAGCAGAAGATGCAGGCAAGACTCAGCAAGCTTCCAAGTGAACCAGGAACCAAAGTTGAGACAAGAACAATTGATCACCGGCAACCCTGATGGGAGGGAACCTCCCTTATATTAGACCAGTCTGTAACTCCTGATTGCCAATCTTCACAATCTTCATTGAATGGTTCAGTACTGTTTGTAACCACCAGAGGGAGCTTCTGCTCAGAATTCATTTCTAACACATTCACAACACCAGCCTTAATGTTATGGCTGATCGATGTACATTGTGAGGGGACCAGTTTCTCTTTTACAACTTTCAGTCTGTTATTCCTTTTCTTTTGGCTTCACACCCAGAGCACTGATCTCTGTAAGAACCTAGCAACGCCCCTGTTTTATATTCCGCCGGTGTCCTGCCTGAATGTCTCCACACAATGAAAGTTTATTTTCTTAAGAAATGGGGTGGAAACATGGCAACGGATTTCCAAGGAATGTTACCTAGGGTAGAAGGAGGATGAATGATTTATTGCGTTCAGATCACTTTTATTTTGGGTATTATTATGTACCGCACTTATATTAATCTCTAGAAATATATGAAAGCTTTGTCAGCACAGGTTCGAGCTGCAGGTTTTAAGGATACTCGGCCTAAAAACAACAGCCATTTCTATTACGTTGTTAGGCAGCAGGTCCATAGATACCAGGTAGAACTGGCTCTCAGCTTCGGGTAAAGAAGTGACATCTGTACCCACAGCGGAAAGAAATGGCAAAATAGCTAAACATTTTAAAAGGGCCCCATAGAAAATAACAGGCCATGTCTGTTGCAGTGTGCAGTCCTACGACAGGACTGAAAAGGAGTATATCTATCTCCAAGATCCTATCCAAATAAGTAGTAGATGTAATAATAATAATAATCTATTTATATAATAGTCTTATCCTGTCTGTCTCAGGAAATCCTGCGTCGCTGATTGGTCCGGTCGCAGCCAATCAGCGACGCAGGGCTAACTCTGCCCATGTGGTCATGTGACTCACCAACTGCCCATGATGTACTGAACATGTTTTGTCAGTCACATGGGTAATACACAGTGACATGAGGTAATACACAGGTGACATGAGGTAATACATAAGTAACATAAGGTAATACACAGTAAAATGAGGTAATATACAGTAACATGAGGTAATACACAGTAATATGAGGTAATACACAGGTAACATGAGGTAATACACAGTTGTATGAGGTAATACACAGTGACATGAGGTAATACACAGTAACATCAGCGACGCAGGGCTAACTCCGCCCATGTGGTCATGTGACTCACCAACTGCCCATGATGTACTGAACATGTTTTGTCAGTCACAGTGTCTGATGTACTTCTGTTACGTTTACTGAACACAGGTAATACACAATGACATGAGGTAATACACAGGTGACATGAGGTAATACATAAGTAACATAAGGTAATACACAGTAAAATGAGGTAATATACAGTAACATGAGGTAATACACAGTAATATGAGGTACTACACAGGTAACATGAGGTAATATGAGGTAATATACGGTAACATAAGGTAATACACAGTAATATGAGGTAATACACAGGTAACATGAGGTAATACACAGGTAACATGAGGTAATATACAGTAACATGTGGTAATATACAGTAACATGAGGTAATACACAGTAAATGAGGTAATACACAGTAACATGAGGTAATACACAGTAATATAAGGTAATACACAGGTAACATGAGGTAATATGAGGTAATATACGGTAACATGAGGTAATACACAGTAACATCTATCTAATCTAATATATATAATCGTCTTATCCCGTCTGTCTGTCTGTCTTTCTGTCCAGGAAATCCCGCGTCGCTGATATACCCGAAAAATCCTGTGTATTCATTGCATTATTCTTAAATCTTCATAAATAAACTACATACATATTCTAGAATACCCGATGCGTCCAGAATCGGGCCACCATCTAGTAATAATAATATTAGCAAATGCCTCCAATTAGAAATGTAGTATATTTATTATGGTTCTATGTCATTTACCCCATGTGCAGGGCATTGCAGTAGTTTAGGTATCTATGGTTACGACCACTCAAATAGTGACAGTTAGCTGTTTAGTGGTCATAACCATGGATACCTAACTGTCCCTATATCAATTGTCACAACCATAGATACCTAAACTACTGCAATGCCCTTCACATGGAGTAAGCAACATAGCGAATCAGAACTATACTACATCTATAATTGGAGCTATTTGCTAATATTATTAAACCTACTACGTAATGGAATAGGATCTTGGAGATGGGAATACCCTTTTAACCCCTTCACCCCGGGCCATTTTCAGGTTTTGTTTTTCGTTCCCCTTCTTCCCAGAGCCTTAACTTTTTTTATTTTTCTATCAATATGGCCGTGTGAGGATTTGTTTTTTGCATGACAAGTTGTACTTTTAAATGACACCATTGATTTCACCATGTAATCTCCTGGAAAATCGGAAAAAAAAAATCCAAGTGCGGTGAAATTGAAAAATAAAGTGCAATTTCACATTTGTTTTGTTTTTTTTCACCATGTTCACTAAATGTTAAAACTGACTTGCTATTATGATTCTCCAAGTCATTACAAGTTCGCAGTTACTAAAAATTTATAGGTTCTTTTTCATTTCAGTGGTGATTAAAACTCCAAAGTTTGTTAAAAAAAATGGTGATATTTTCTGAGACCTGTAGCGTCTCTATGTTTCGGGATCTGGGGCTGGGCAAGGGCTTATTTTTTGCTCCCGAGCTGACATTTTTACCGATACCATTTTGGGTTAGATATGATCTTTTGGTCTCCTGTTATTGCATTTAATTGCAATGTTGCAGCGACCCAAAAAAAGTAGTTCTGGCTTTTTGAATTTTTTTTTTCGTTACGCTGTTTACTTTTCGGATTATTTTTATATTTTGCTAGATTGACACTTTCTAAACGCAGCAATACCTAATGTGTATTTTTTATTTTTGTTAAGGTTTTATTTTGTATGGGGCAAAAGGAGGGTAATTTAAAGTTTTATATTATTTTAATATTTTTAAAAACATCTTTAGACTTGCTTTAATAGTCTCTTAGGAGCCTGGCTATGTGTAACAGAAATGATCATCTCCAATGAACGCTGGCCATGGGGCGACGCTCATAGCAGATCGGCAATGACAACCACGGAGGTCTCCTGCCCGAATCAAATGGAGAGATACGACATATGACGTATCTATACGTCATATGTCGTAAAGAGCGTTTTAAATATCAGCATTTTATCAACACTGTTTTGTCAACACATTTTGTCAACAGTGATGTTGGTAAAATGGGGATATGTTGCCATACAGTGAAACATGGTGGTGGCGGTGTCCTTATGTGGGGCTGCATGAGCACTGCTGGTGGTAAGGGGCTTCATGTCATTGATAGAGTTGAGCGATACTTTCCGATATCCTAAAGTATCGGAATCGGAATGGTATCGCCGATATCACTAAAATATCGGCGATACCCGATACCGATACCGGAAGTCCCATGTAAGTCTATGGGAACAAAATATCGCAACTAAAAAAAACCCATTCTTTCCTTGTAAACACTAAATATACACACATAGAATACATATATATATATATACATGTCATTGTGACATATATATATACATATATGTATAGTTTATACACTTCTACATAGTAAAATATCCTCTCATTCAATTGCCGGGTAAAGCCGGCTTCAGTGAAAAGACAGAAGCACCCGACATGAAATGACACTTGGTGTACATAGGGTTAACCATGTCTTTTCATGTCGTTTGCTATCTGATTTGCACAAACAATTAAATCAGACTATGTGTGCAAAATTTCACACCTGTAGGGGTTAATTAAAGGTGTAAATTCGTTGTAAAAAAAAACGGACTTTTTTTGCTACGAATTTACACCTTTAATTAACCCCTACAGGTGTGAAAATTTGCACACATAGTCTGATTTAATTGTTTGTGCAAATTAGGCTGGAGTCACACACAACCACAAAAAATCGGTCCGTTTTAGACGGTCGACAATCGGATCAAAATAAAAACATCACACATCCTTCTGGCATCCGATTTTCCTTCAAAGATGCGATTTAATCGCATGTGTGTGTACCTTGTAACATCCGATTTTCATCCGACTTGCGAGATTTTCTCGCAGGCTTGCAAAACTGACATATAATGGATCCAAAAGAATAGTATTTAAATGCCAAAAGAAAGAATAGATATATACACATATATATATATATATATATATATATATATATATATATATATATATATATATATATGTCATTGTGACATATATATATATATACATATATTTATAGTTCTTACACTTCTACATACTGTTATAGCCGCTAATTCAATTGCCGGCTTCAGTGAAATCACAGAAGCCGACATGAAATGATACATTGTTTCCACACATTTAACCATGTAATTTCATGTATTTTTATATATGTTTGAAACATACAATTACATGAGTATATGTGTGCTAAATTTCAGACATGTAGGGGTTAATTAAAGGTGTAAATTCGTTAAAAAAAAATGCGTGGGCTCCCGCTGTATTTTCTCCACCAGACAGACAAAGCAAGCGAGTGGGGGCAGATAATAATAGCCTAGGGAGGGTACATTTTTTTTGTGCCCCCCCCTGGCTACTAACATCTGCCCCCAGACACCCCAGAAAGGGCAAATCTATAATTAGATTCGCCCTTTCTGGCACTTTGTGGCGAATGGGTTAATAAGGGGTTAAAATGACCTTGCAATTGAAAGGTCACTTTAAGCCAGGTTAATAATTGATAGCTGTCAATTAGGCAACTATCAATTATTAATCCTATTGTATGAAAGAAAAATCAAACACACACAGTTTAATAAAAAATAAGTTTAATGAAATAATCACACAGTTTTTGACCATATTTTATTTTCCTGCTAAAACCATTTCCTGTAATAAAAATAAAATAAAAAAGCAAAATTATACTTACCAATCCGATGTACAGTCAGGTCCCACGGTGTAATCCATCAGAAAGGGTTAACAGGTTAAAGGTCGCAGAGAGCTAATAATGCTGTCTCAGACCTGTATTCCCCTGAATGAATAACTTCCTCTCCCAGCGAAAGTAGAGGAATAGATTCATGAATGGAGCTTAATTGATTTCTTGCCAATTTAACTGTAGTGACCTGACCTAAAGGGAAAGTGGACACAATCAATTAAGCTTCATTCATGAAACACATCCTCTCCTGTCGCCAGGAGAGGAACTTATTCATTCATGAGCTTTGAGCTGAGCATGCAGGATTACTTGCACTGCTTGGCTCAAAGCTAGTTAACCCTTTGTGAAGGATTACAGCGTGGGACGTGACAGATCGGCGGAATAGGTAAGAATAATGTTGTTTTATTTCTTTTTCTTTATTTTAGGAGATCAATGGCTTCGCACGGATTTAGTGTAAAATAAAATATGGTCAAAAAAATGTGTTTTTATTTCATTAAAATTATTTATTCTTAAAGTGTGTGTGTTTTTTTATTTACTTCAATAGGATTAATAATTGATAGTTGTCTAATTGACAGCTATCAATCATTAACCTGCCTTAAGGTCACCTTTCAATTGCAAGGTGACAGTAAGGTGAGATTAACCCATTCGCCACCGCTACAGGGCAATGGGAATAGACGGGCAAAGTGCCAGAAAGGGCGAATCTAATTATAGATTTGCCCTTTCTGGGGTGTCTGGGGGCAGATGTTAGTAGCCAGGGGGGGCACAAAAAAATGCACCCTCCCTGGGCTATTATTATCTGCCCCCACTCGCTTTGCTTTGTCTGTCTGGTGGAGAAAATACAGCGGGAGCCCACGCATTTTTTTTCA
>JARQOD010005051.1:24116-50424 GCA_033576555.1 Oophaga sylvatica
TCAGCGTACTCTGGACCCAAGAGTTATTGTGCAATTTGTCCTATTTCTTCTGCTACCCTTGGGAAAATAAAAACTGGGGGCGAAAATATCATTTTTGTACAAAAAAAATATATTTTTTTGTTTTTACGGCTGTACATTATAAACTTCTGTGAAGCACTTGGGGCTTCATAGCACTCACCACACATCTAGATAAGTTCCTTGTGGGGTCTATTTTCCAAAATGGGGTCACTTGTTGGGGATTTCCACTGTTTAGGCGCATCAGGGGCTCTCCAAATGCGACATGACGCCCCCAGACCATTCCATCAAAGTCTGCAATCCAAAACGTCACTACTTCCCTTCCGAGCCCCAACGTGTACCCATACAGTAGTTTTCCCACATATTGGATATCAGCGTACTCAGGACAAATTGGACAACAACTTTTGGGGTCCAATTTCTCCTGTTACCCTTGTAAAAATAAAATATTGGGGCAAAAAAATCATTTTTGCAAAAAAAAAAAGGATTTTTTATTTTTACGGCTGTGCGTTATAAACTTCTGTGAAGCACTTCGGGGTTCAAAGTGCTCACCACACATCTAGACAAGTTCCTTGTGTGGTCTATTTTCCAAAATGGGGTCACTTGTGGGGGGTTTCCACTGTTTAGGCGCATCAGGGGCTCTCCAAATGCGATATGACGCCCCCAGACCATTCCATCAAAGTCTGCAATCCAAAACGTCACTACTTCCCTTCCGAGCCCTGACGTGCGCCCATACAGTAGTTTTCTCCCACATATTGGGTATCAGCGTACTCAGGACAAATTGGACAACAACTTTTGGGGTCCAATTTCTCCTGTTACCCTTGTGAAAATAAAATATTGGGGGCAAAAAAAATCATTTTTGTAAAAAAAAAAAGGATTTTTTATTTTTACGGCTGTACGTTATAAACTTCTGTGAAGCACTTGGGGTTCAAAGTGCTCACCACACATCTAGATAAGTTCCTTGTGGGGTCTATTTGCCAAAATGTGGTCACTTGTGGGGGGTTTCCACTGTATAGGTGCATCAGGGGCTCTCCAAATGTGACATGACGCCCCAGACCATTCCATCAAAGTCTGCAATCCAAAACGTCACTACTTCCCTTCCGAGCCCTGACGTGCGCCCATACAGTAGTTTTCTCCCATATTGGGTATCAGCGTACTCAGGACAAATTGGACAACAACTTTTGGGTTCCAATTTCTTCTGTTACCCTTGTGAAAATAAAATATTGGGGACGAAAAAATCATTTTTGTAAAAAAAAAAAAGATTTTTTATTTTACGGCTGTACGTTATAAACTTTAGTGAAACACCTGGGGGTTAAAAGTTCTCACCACACATCTAGATAAGTTCCTTGAGGGGTCTAGTTTCCAAAATGGCATCATTTATGGGGGTTTCCACTGTTTAGGCAGATCAGGAGCTCTCCAAACACGACATGGCGTCCAGCCAATTCTGCGTTGAAAAAGTCAGAGGGCGCTCCTTCCCTTCCAAACTCTGCCATGCACCCAAACAGTGGTTAACCCCCACATATGGGGTATCAGCGCACTCAGGACAAATTGCACAATAACTTTTGGAGTCTTGTTACCCTTGGAAAAATAAAAATTGGGGTGAAAAGATCATTTTTGTGGAAAAAATATGATTTTTAAATTTTACGGCTCTACGTTATAAACTTGTGTGAAGCACTTGGGGGTTCAAATTGCTCACCAAAGATCTAGAAAAGTTCCTTAGGGGGTCTAGTTTCCAAAATGGGGTCATTTGTGGGGGGTTTCCACTGTTTAGGCACATCAGGGGCTCTCCAAATGCAACATGGCATCCAATCTCAATTCCAGCCAATTTTGGTTGGAAAAAGTCAAATGGTGCTCCTTCCATTCCGAGCTCTGCCGTGCGCCCAAACAGTGGTTCCCACCCACATATGGGGTATCAGCGTACTCAGGACAAATTGGACAACAACTTATGTGGTCCAATTTCTCCTGTTACCCTTGAGAAAATAAAAAATTAGTGACTAAAAGATAATTTTGTGGGAAAAAAATAGGATTTTTTATTTTCATGCCCGGGCATTATAAACTTGTGTGAAGCACTTGGGGGTTCAAAGTGCTCACCAAAGATCTAGATAAGTTCCTTAGGGGGTATAGTTTCCAAAATGGGGTCACTTGTGGGGGGTTTCCACTGTTTAGGCTCATCTGGGGCACTGCAAACGGAACATGACCCCATCAACGTCTGCATTCCAAAACGTTACTACTTCCTTTCCAAGCCCTGCCGTGCACCCAAACAGTTCCCCCCCCACATATGGGGTATCAGCGTACTCAGGACAAATTGGACAACAACTTTTGGGGTCCAATTTCCTTGGGAAAATTCAAAAATTTGGGACTAAAAAATCATTTTTGTGGAAAATTGTTTTGTTTTTTTTCACACCCAGGCATTATAAGCTTTTGTGAAACACTTGGGGGTTCAAAGTGCTCACAACAGATCTAGATAAGTACCTTAGGGGGTCTAGTTTCCAAAATGGTGTCACTTGTGGGGGTTTCCACTGTTTAGGCGCATCAGGGGCTCTCCAAACACGACATGGCGTCCAATCTCAATTCCAGCCAATTTTAGTTTGAAAAAGTCAAACGGCGCTCCTTCCCTTACGAGCTCTGCCGTGTGCCCAAACAGTGGTTTTCCCCCACATATTGGGTATTGGCGTACTCAGGAGAAATTGCATAACAACCTTATCTGTCCATTTTCTCCTTTTACCCTTGTGAAAATAAAAAAAAAGTTTGTAAAAGATCATTTTTGTGGCTAAAAAGTTAAATATTCATTTTTTCCTTCCACGTTGCTTTAGTTCTGTGAAGCACCTGAAGGGTTAATAATCTTCTTGAATGTGGTTTTGAGTACCTTGAGGGGTGCAGTTTTTAGAATGGTGTCACTTTTGGGTATTTTCTGCCATATAGACCCCTCAAAGTGACTTCAAATGAGAGGTGGTCCCTAAAAAAAATGGCTTTGTAAATTTTGTTGTAAAAATGAGAAATCGCTGGTCAACTTTTAACCCTTATAACTTCCTAACAAAAAAAAATTTTGGTTCCAAAATTGTGCTGATGTAAAGTAGACATGTGGGAAATGTTATTTCTTAACTATTTTGTGTGATATATTTCTCTGTTTTAAGGGAATAAAAATTCAAAGTTTGAAAATTGCAAAATTTTAAAAATTTTCGCCATATTTGCGTTTTTTTCAAAAATAAACGCAAGTTATATCGAAGAAATTTTACTTCTAACGTGAAGTACAATATGTCACGAGAAAACAATCTCAGAATCGCGAAGATCTGTTGAAGCGTTCCAGAGTTATAATCTCATAAAGAGACAGTGGTCAGAATTGTAAAAATTGGCCCGGTCATTAACGTGCAAACCACCCTTGGGGGTGAAGGGGTTAAAGGGGTCATCCACTACTTGGACAACCCCTTATCAATCAGTATGTTTGCCCCAGTAAAATAATAACACTTATATTCATTTTTATTATCGGCACTTTTCCAGCGGCACTCCAGGGGATCGCATGACATTATGTCAAACACCACCACCACAACAAACAGTCATAGAATCCAATATATAAAGTATAAAATACAATATTAGAGTATTAGAGAATATTAGAGTAATCTCCGAAACGTGCGTCGGGGTTGCTGGCGATTACCGGTGGCGTCTCCCCATCCACACGGCGGTATGTTATATCATGCAATTGACTATTATTTACACTATTGGATCTGTGTTCTATTATCCGCGGTGTGTATGCTATACTGATTGTTCCTGCCCTCTATTTGACTAATGTGGTTTGTATACCACACTACACCTCTATATGGGCCTGCATATTAGTCTCATTAATATGGGGAGTCACCACTGGATATCCCAGTGAGTGCTTGATGGGTTTACCCGAAGTGACATTTGTATCTCTACCCTCACCTGTTTTTGTCCTGTCTTGTTGTCAATATTTTACTCTTTTTTGACTTAATAAAATATTGTATTTTATACTTTTATATTGGATTCTATGACTGTTTGTTGTGGTGGTGGTGTTTGTTCATTATTATTTGCAGTTGAATCTCATTACATTTAGTCCTTGTATTTCTGGAGCACAATCTATTATAATGAATTATTAATTGCTCCATATATATCATGCTTGTCAATCTATTGATGACATTATGTCACGCTATCCCTGGGGCCAATCGCAAACATTCGGAGGAAGCGAGAGCTGCTGCTCTCTCTCTCTCCCTTCAGCTGTATTTGATACATCCAAAGGAGAGTGAAGCGACCGTTGATTGGCCACAGGGATCGCATGACATAAAGTCATGCGAATCCTGGGAGTGACAGTGATGACACCACTGGAATGGCACCAGCACCGGAGGTGACATGGAGACTATTGTAGCAAGTTTCAAAAAATGTTTTTAAAATATAGTAAAAAATATAAAAGTTCAAATCCCCCCCCTTTTGCCAGATTCAAAACAAAGCAAAAAGAAAAAGAAATAAAAAATACACAAATTTGGTATTGCCCCGTTCAGAATCGCCCGACCTAGAAAAATATAAAAAGAATTAACAGTGTAAAGAGAAATGAAAATCTAAGGCCAGAATTAGGTTTTTTTGGTCGCTGCAGCATTGTAATAAAATGCAATAACAGGCGAGTAAAAGATCATGTCTGCACCAAAATGGGATCAATAAAAACATCAGATTGGCGGGCATAAAATAAGCCCTCACCCAACCCGAGATCACGAAGAATGGAGAAACTATAGGTCTCGAAATATGGCCCTTTTTTTTTAAACAAATTTTGAATTTTTTCACCACTTAAATAAAAAAGAACGTAAACATGTTTGGTGTCTCTGTCGTAATGACCTGGAGAATCACAATGGCAGGTCAGTTATATTGCAATTTTACCGCACTTGGAACATACTTCCCATTTTCCAGTACATTTTATGGTACCATCAATGGTGTCTTTCTAAAGTACAACTCATCTTACAAAAAAAAACATGCCCTCACTTGTCCATATTGTCAGAAAAAGAAAAAAAGTTATGGCTCTGGGAAGAAGGGGAGCAAAAACCGCAAAATCACAAGATGGTGAAGGGGTTAATTTAGGGATTTGGTTCCAAATGACATTATCTCACCTGGAAAAATAATTCTGGCCACTGGATGTCTCTCATCTGTCTAACTGCCATTTGGTAATATGACTTTAGCCTCAGAGAATTAGTAATGGATTATAGGAAGTTGGGCGCATCTTGGAAGTTGTGAAACTTGTTACAAATATAACAGAAGTGAGCTTTCAGTTTATACAGACAAGATTTTGCAGGAGCAATTCTTACAAGGAAGTTAAGAAATGGAAGTTCCAGCACCTATAGTGCTGGTGGAATGCTTGTGAAGAAGAAACACTTACTGAAATAGAGTGAATGGTAATTTACAGAGTATCAGAATAATGACAGTTCCTGTCCATGTAAACAGTTGTCCTTTGTTCTGGCGTATGAGTGCATCAATACCATGCTTTTCTACAGGTATTATGGAAAAGGTCAGGTAAGCTTCAATGGTTAAGCGCGGCTACTTTAAACATCTTTGCCCAAGGCCAACTCCTGTCATCTGAAGATTATCCGGGAGATTTCCGAGGAGTAAACCCGGACTGGCATTGTGATTGTTTTCCTGGCAGGCCGCTTTGGGAGTGCTTATTGCTTGCACAGCAGTGATTCCGGCTTTTTTTTAAGTTCTTCCAAACTTCTGTTGTTGTGGGAAAGAAACTTCATTCTGTACAATAACTACGATTATATAACGAAGCCTCGCCCTAATTAGCTGGATGGGTCAGAACGGAAAGTTCAAGAGAGGAACGTTAAGCTGCACGGTGCAGAATCTTACAAGTCTGAATCCATTATGTCTTTGATGAGTTTTCAACCATTTAGAGAATTTATTTATCGTGTAAAAATTTCACTTTGGGTTAAATGTTTACAATAAAGTTGCCGGAGATCGTCCTTAAAATTCCTCCCTTCCTTATAGCTGCCCCAAAATCCGGTCTATGTTGTTATTTCATCCACACCCCAATCTCTACATATTCCTGGCGGACAAGTCAACTGAGAAACCCAACAAGTTGCGGAGCGGATTCCCACTTTACTGCTGAACTGCAATACCAGGCACAACCTTTAGATAAGAGTGGCGCTGTTTCTGGGAAAACTAACAGACTCTTTGGGAATTATGGAAACGAACAACTCTCATAAACTGCAAGGCATGCAGGGCCAGCTCTTCCTAAATAGTGCTAAACATAAGGTCAGGAATTCAATTCTCCAACTATATAGGAAGATCCCAGTGGACCACTCACCTGCCAGACATATTGATTTCGATAGAAATGTCTCTGATTCAAGTACACCCCCTCCCATGGGTAAAACTGAAGTGTTAAGATTAGTGTATGATCGGAGTAGGACCTATCAAACATTGCCAATTCCCTCATCAGGTCCCGCACTCAATCAGCTTTTTCCATATAGTTAGACCCCATTCTCCCAAAATATGTCCTTTAGTAGCCATGTGTCTTGGCCCACGGATGGGGGAACACAAAAAAAGGAATTTGGGATAACTGAAACCCCCTACACCACATTCTTAGCTTCATAGAACACTTTTCAAGAAAAGGGAAAATACACCCATTGAGGATAACATCCTCCAATGTATGCCCCAAAAAGACAGAAAAAAAGTCACAAATAAAACATAGAATAGAATTGGTCTTTATTTTACATTATATCATATAAAAAAGCAAGATATTATAAAAATGGAGTAAGAAGTGATCCCTAATTCTTAAAAGGAATCCTGCAGGAAAGACTCATTCATGGTGGCATGCGTAGGAGAGATGCTTGATACATTTTCCCCTATATATAGGCTTCGTCTGGAGAATTCTCTTAAATTATACCTCCAGCGATCCACTCAAAAAACATTTGTGACCTGTCCCTCTTCAAAGTACAAGTTTCCAATCTAGAATTAAAAATGGAGAAATCTGCGGAGCGGAATCAGATGATACTTGAATTAGTACGGACCTTTACTTTCTCCTTGCCGCGAAAGATACAGAATAGGGATAATTAAAGATCTATATCTCAAATGCCTTGTATATTTTATAAAAAAAAATAGAAAATTAAAAGCTGTGAGTTTGAAGAAGGAATTTGCAAATTAGTAAAGTTCTGTGATTACAGCAGCATCAGCAATAATTCAAGCATCTTGTGCTCCTCACTTTTTCTGCAGTGCGAGAGGAAAGGGAGTATCAGCTATCATCAGTCTTGGAGAGACAAGTGACCAGAATCGGGCTGAACCTCTGCTGTATCTAGAAGATAATTAATTTCTTAAAATTAAATTATTTCATCTAAAGTATACTTCAATTATATAAAAACAAAAAAATATATTTTACAAGTCAGACAAGTATTACAAGCCAACTACTCAAAGTGGGGAAAGCCATGGAAATTGGGATTGGTCTACTGGCCCACAAGTAAATGGTGACAGTAAGGGGCCAAAAAGGACCAAAGTCTCCAGTACTGTGAGCAGCTACCAAGTAAAATAGCAAACAGAGCCGATTATATGAGTATTCAAAAGGGAGCGGGTAGATGGCGCGGACTTCAGGTCACCATCGTAGGGCATTTTAGGAGTTCCCTCAGAGTCGGGCCACCCACAGTGAAATGAGGATAGCCATGGCGGTTAGAATGGATGCTGAGGGAATGGTGGCTGAATTGCAGAGATCGGTAAAATGCATGAAGGAGACGTGGTCACTTTTACGCTTGCATACGTGGTCTCAGAGTCATGCAAACAGTTTGCGGGTGAAGAACAAGACTTCTTTTTCAAGGACAGTGGACCTGAGAAAACACAGAGATAGAAATGAATCAGAAAAAAGTAGCAAAAAAAAAAAAAAAATGGAACTATTAACTTTTTTGGGTATTTTTCCACCCTTTGGGTGGGACTCTGTAGGGAACCACTTAGAGGCTATTGAGATGATCAAGAACCAAATGCTGACAAATGTTTTAACCCATTGATCCCAAGCCGCTAACAATGTCCTACACACTATATGTCATGTGGTTCCTGAGGGGCCTCTGATGAAGTGGGTTCAATGTTCTCTGCATATATTGGGTGAAAATTAAGAGATAAATATTAAAGCAAGGGGTCAGCCATGCCCCAAGGGCTCAATGGACTCAAAGCCTAGAGCTCATCATTTTGCCAACTGCTTCTTGTCCCCATTGTCCACATCAGTCTTCTTATGCCAAACGATTATCAACATCTTCCATCATTTAGGAAATTTGCGAGCTGTTAGTAAAGTTATTGTATTTCCTTCGTCGATAGAACGCCCATCCGACCTTCTGCTCCAAATGATGTCATCAATTCTGCATCCATCAAATGACATCACTTCCTGGCTCAAAGAAGGCAGAATCTCATCTAACAAACCAAACTATGGAGGAGGCCAACATTAAAAGTCAGGCATCAATTACAGTCCATTGTATTACCTGTCTTCATTGTCTCTGTCAGACATACTTCTAACAAGCTACAGCTGGTTTTAGAGGGAATAGCACAGGTACCGTAATCACAGTGTAGCACTGTAAAGCATTACCTAAAGGGAGAAAAACACAAAGCAAGTGATATCTACAAAACCACTGAGTACAATAAGGATTATCTAATCTTATATCCACAAAGTAGTGTGCAATGTATACACAGCACAGTGCACACAGCAGTGTCATCTCCTCCTCTCACTACTACACCATGACATGTATACACAGCACAGTGCACACAGCAGTGTCATCTCCTCCTCTCACTACTACACCATGACATGTATACACAGCACAGCGCACACAGCAGTGTCATCTCCTCCTCACAGTACTACACCATGACATGTATACACAGCACAGTGCACACAGCAGTGTCATCTCCTCCTCTCACTACTACACCATGACATGTATACACAGCACAGTGCACACAGCAGTGTCATCTCCTCTCACTACTACACCATGACATGTATACACAGCACAGTGCACACAGCATGTCATCCCCTCCTCTCACTACTACACATGACATGTATACACAGCACAGCGCACACAGCAGTGTCATCTCCTCTCACAGTACTACACCATGACATGTATACACACACAGTGCACACAGCAGTGTCATCTCCTCCTCTCACTACTACACCATTGACATGTATACACAGCACAGTGCACACAGCAGTGTCATCTCCTCCTCTCACTACTACACCATTGACATGTATACACAGCACAGTGCACACAGCAGTGTCATCTCCTCCTCTCACTACTACACCATGACATGTATACACAGCACAGTGCACACAGCAGTGTCATCTCCTCCCTCACTACTACACCATGACATGTATACACAGCACAGTGCACACAGCAGTGTCATCTCCTCTCACTACTACACCATGACATGTATACACAGCACAGTGCACACAGCAGTGTCATCTCCTCTCACTACTACACCATGACATGTATACACAGCACAGTGCACACAGCAGTGTCATCCCTCCTCTCACTACTAAACCAAGACATGTATACACAGCACAGCGCACACAGCAGTGTCATCTCCTCCTCACAGTACTACACCATGACATGTATACACAGCACAGTGCACACAGCAGTGTCATCTCCTCCTCTCACTACTACACCATGACATGTATACACAGCACAGTGCACACAGCAGTGTCATCTCCTCCTCTCACTACTACACCATGACATGTATACACAGCACAGTGCACACAGCAGTGTCATCTCCTTCTCACACAACTAAACCATGACATGTATACACAGCACAGTGCACACAGCAGTGTCATCTCCTCCTCACACTACTAAACCATGACATGTATAGACAGCACAGTGCACACAGCAGTGTCATCTCCTCCTCACAGTACTACACCATGACATGTATACACAGCACAGTGCACACAGCAGTGTCATCTCCTCCTCTCACTACTACACCATGACATGTATACACAGCACAGTGCACACAGCAGTGTCATCTCCTCCTCTCACTACTACACCATGACATGTATACACAGCACAGAGCACACAGCAGTGTCATCTCCTCCTCTCATTACTACACCATGACATGTATACACAGCACAGTGCACACAGCAGTGTCATCTCCTCCTCACACTACTAAACCATGATATGTATACACAGCACAGTGCACACAGCAGTGTCATCTCCTCCTCTCACTACTACACCATGACATGTATACACAGCACAGTGCACACAGCAGTGTCATCTCCTCCTCTCACTACTACACCATGACATGTATACACAGCACAGTGCACACAGCAGTGTCATCTCCTCCTCACACTACTAAACCATGACATGTATACACAGCACAGTGCACACAGCACTGTCATCTCCTCCTCTCCCTACTACACCATGACATGTATACACAGCACAGTGCACATAGCAGTGTCATCTACTCCTCTCACTACTACACAATGACATGTATACACAGCACAGTGCACACAGCAGTGTCATCTCCTCCTCCCACTACTAATCCATGACATGTATACACAGCACAGTGCACATAGCAGTGTCATCTCCTCCTCTCACTACTACACCATGACATGTATACACAGCACAGTGCACATAGCAGTGTCATCTCCTCCTCTAACTACTACACCATGACATGTATACACAGCACAGTGCACACAACAGTGTCATCTCCTCCTCACAGTACTACACCATGACATGTATACACAGCACAGTGCACACAGCAGTGTCATCTCCTCCTCACAGTACTACACCATGACATGTATACACAGCACAGTGCACATAGCAGTGTCATATCCTCCTCACACTACTACACCATGACATGTGTACACAGCACAGTGCACACAGCAGTGTCATCTCCTCCTCTCACTACTACACCATTGTCATGTATACACAGCACAGTGCACACAGCAGTGTCATCTCCTCCTCTCACTACTACACCATGACATGTATACACAGCACAGTGCACACAGCAGTGTCATCTCCTCCTCTCACTACTACACCATGACATGTATACACAGCACAGTGCACACAGCAGTGTCATCTCCTCCTCTCACTACTACACCATTGACATGTATACACAGCAAAGTGCACACAGCAGTGTCATCTCCTCCTCTCACTACTACACCATGACATGTATATGTGGAGCCCAGCTGTGACTGAATCCACATCTTCCAGAGGGGTGCACTGACAGAAGATCCCACTAGAGGTCATTATACACACACACATGCAGCTTACCTAAAAAGACCATTAGAGGGAGCTGTGTAAGACGTATAAAAACCAGTTTTAGTTTCAGTTTGCCTCAGAAGAGAAGAGAGGAGAAAGAGAAAGGAAGAGAAAGAGAAGAGATCAGACAGAGACAGATCTCGGATCTCCTTAAGACACCAGAGGAGAGAAGTGCAGAGCTGTTCAGTCAGTTCAACTTGAGTAAGTGGAGGCTAGTACGGGTGAGAAGGAATCACTTTAGCCTAGTCAGAGCTGATCTGAAGTATAGCTCAGTGGAAAGCGTGCCGACGCTTAGAGAGCGGCGAAGAGGCAGCTCACCAACTGCCAGCGTGTGTGATAATAAGAATACCTAGATAGGTTGAAGGCGAGTGGAAGTTAATGAGACCGAGGAGCCTTAATAGCTCATCTCAGCACGTATACCCGGACGCCGGGGTCCGAGCCTACAGGGATCTCCACGACCCATTAGGAGAACACCGGAGTTCCTGGAGGACTACAAGTCCCAGGAGTACCACCGAGCTGATACGTAGCAGGATCAGGAGGACGGAGTCCGGCTCGGCCGGGCCATCAATGACCCTGTCCTTTCAGAGGGAAGATCCAATAACAAAGTCAGCCAGGTACAAGACAGAGGCTAAGCTAGGCCCAGCTACATGCAGGCCAGAACTTATTACAAAAAGGCAGAAAACAGGAGGCCACACACCTATCACGTGGAGGAATTTGGATGTGCACCCTTCACCCTACAGTGCTCCGGGACATCCCTGCAACATCTACAAGTAAAGGTATGAAAAGAGACTGAACCGTGTGTCACTGCTTATTTGCCTGCATTCTGCACCACCATAGACTTCAAGGGAAAAGTCTCACCTGTGGGAGACTCACCATCTTGCTGCCCCATAACATCCCCTTAGAAGATCCATATTGCAGCGCTGGTCAAATTGATCAGATACCACAGGTGGCGTCACAAACTAATCTTTATAATCCCCTGTAAATATCTCTCATTGCATGACCGCCCAGGGCCACGGACCGAGCTCTGCTGCCAGTGACATCCCCATAGACTTCCATGGGCTCGGTGCCGAGTGTCCCATAGCCCTGGTACCCACATGTGGCGCGCGTCATCTAACTTGGCGTCACGAACAGGATCCGAAGCTTACAATCTGTGAGTCCTGTGTTGCCTATTGGATTGTTTTGTGCAAAAAGACTGTGCTTTGTATGTGGTGAAGATTCCCGCTATTTGTCCGCCATTTTTCCGCCATTTACAGCGCCACGGCGCGAAAAATAGTAGGCGTACCTGAAAAAGAGCGCTAAGTCCTGAACACGCCCCCAACGCCGACGCGGCGGCAGGTCCTGTGGAGGGCTTCAGTGAACGCTCTGACGTCAGAGCGCCAGCGACACAGGTCCTTTCTCCACCGCTGTGCCTGCAGAGCTGCAGCCTTAGAGAAGGTAGGCCACGATTAACTAAGGGGGGGCGCAGACATGTCCCAGCCAGCCGACAGCGCGGTCCAGGCCGATGGCCCCAATGACCTACCACTTGGCGCTGCAGCGCAGGATAGAGATGCAGATCCCTCACCCGGTCCTGTGGCCCCCATAGTACCGTTAGCACTGCCATACATGCCTGGAGCGAAGTGGCTCCCTCAGTACTGCGGCAAGCCAGACACCCTGTCAGGGTTCAAGCGGAAAATATGCAGTATAATGGACATGTACCCTATGACAGAAAAGCAAAGAGCTGCAGTGGTAGTGGGACAGTTAACTGGTGCTGCTGAAAGGGAGGTAGAGACTTGGACAGCTGCAGATCAAGAATCAGTGCTTGCAATCTTCTTGAAGCTACAGACTATCTTTGAGGACCGCACTGAAACAGATCTCCGGATCAGTTTCTATCAATGCTCCCAGAAACCAGATGATAGCATTAGAGACTATGCTTGCCGTCTGCAAGGGGCCCTGCGAACTCTTAAAGAAGTAAACTCTATAAGTGTTACCAACGAAAATCAAATGTTAAAGGAACAATTTGTACGGGGACTGAGGTCCCAAGCGGAAAGCAGGACTGTGCACTGGTGGTCCTTGGATCATCCGGATGCTACCTTTGATGCCCTTAAGGATATGGCCATAAAAGGACTGCGACCTCTGGAAACACCCAGGATGGCAACCCAGTGTCACCCAAGTGAAGCCACTCCAAAGTCAGCAGCATTCCCCTTTTTCCCGCTGGCTGCGGAAGCCAAAACGCAGGTAGCGCCCCCTACTGAGCTGGACTATTTGCGCTCAGAAGTGCGTCAGTTGACCAAAAACCTGGTCACTGTAATGAGTGCCCTGCAACTGCCGAGGGAGGAAGAAGGAAAGATCCTGCTAGCTGATTGCCCAGAGGATGTCCCTTGGATGCGCCTGAGGAAAGGGAGGACGTCGCCCCACCGGAGGAGGACAACGCCACCTCCAAGAAGGACCCGCGACCAGCATCATCCTCGCCGAGAGCTCATCTGCTATCGCTGCCACAGAGAAGGTCACCCAGCACGTCAGTGTCCTTTAAACGAGCAAATCCTGGGTCCAAGGGCCAACACCCAGGAATAGACTCCTCAGGCCCCTCAGACTGGAACCGCAGGTTTGTGGGAGAAAGACCATACCTGTCCATCATACTGGACGGGATCGCAATCCCTGCCCTGCTGGACACTGGATCTCAGGTAACCATCATACCTGATGTTCTCTACAATAAGTACTGGTCCAGTGACAGTCTCCAACCCCCAAACCCTGACTTTGCCGTGTATGCCTCTAATGGCCTCCCTCTTGAGTTACGGGGAGCTAAAGATGTAGACGTAAAAGTGGGGAGAGTGGAGCTAAAGAATCAGGGACTTCTTGTAGTAAAAACTGTTAATGAAGAAAATGGGTTGAATGTGGTCTTAGGCACTAACATTATTAGCAACTGTTTGGAGGAGGTTGTGTTTTTACTCCAACAGCTCGCCGAAATTGCCAGACCGAGGCAAAAGGGAGAGATCCGGAGGGAGATCCGAACCCTGATGTGCCAGCAGCAAGTGAAATTGACCGGTGGTGAGATTGGTAATGTACGGGTGACAGACCCGAATCCCATTGTGATACCCCCAATGAGTGAAATGCTTATTTGGTGTAGAGCAGCAATAGGTCTGAAAGGACGGAACTACCAAGCAGTAGTAGAGCCCCATTGTTCAGAGCACAAACCTACACTCTTAACCGCCCGAGGGGTAGTGGAGGTACACAATGGGAGGGTGCCAGTGCGTCTTCTCAACTGGGGAGAGGATGAAGTCAAATTACCACGTTATGCCACTGTTGCTAAGTTACATGCTGTGGACAATAACTCCATTCACCCGACGGAGCCCTTAACCTCCCCGCAACAAGTGGAGGATAACGGTCCGACCACCCAGGTGGAGGATTGGTGTCGACAGCTCCATGTTGGGACAGACACCACTCCAGCCCACCAGAAACAAGGAGTATACCGAGTGGTTCAAGAGTATACACAGGTATTCAGCAAACACCCACTCGACTTTGGGACAATAAAAGGGGTTCAACATCACATCCCCACAGGCAATCATCCTCCCATCAAAGAACGGTACAGGCCTATACCACCAGCGCACTACCAGAAAGCCAAAGAGATGTTGCGTGATATGAAGGAAGCAGGGGTGATAAGGGATAGTTGTAGTCCCTGGGCAGCACCTCTAGTCCTAGTCAGGAAAAAGAATGGAAGCATGCGAATGTGTGTAGATTACAGACAGGTAAATCGCATTACACATAAAGACGCATATCCTTTACCACGCATTGAGGAATCCTTAGCTGCACTAAAGACTGCTAACTATTTTTCCACCCTTGACCTCACTAGTGGGTACTGGCAAGTAGCTGTGGCTGAGGAGTATCGGGAGAAAACGGCTTTCACCACCCCGATGGGACTCTGTGAGTTTGACAGGATGCCATTTGGACTCAGCAGTGCCCCTGGAACGTTCCAGAGAGTGATGGAGAGCTGCCTGGGACATCTCAACTTTGAAACTGTGTTGCTGTACCTGGACGACGTCATAGTGTACTCCAAAACGTATGAAGATCACTTGAAGCACCTGGCGGAGGTATTCGAGTCACTGTCCAAATATGGGATGAAACTGAAGCCTTCAAAATGCCATCTGCTCAAACAGAAGGTACAGTATCTGGGACATATTGTCAGCTCAGAAGGAGTAGCGCCAGACCCTGAAAAGATCACCGCCATCCAGAAATGGCCAGAGCCGAAAAATCTCAAGGAGGTGCGACAGTTCCTGGGACTGACAGGATACTACCGAGGTTTGTGAAGGATTACACCAAGAAAGCAGCGCCTCTGCAAGACCTCCTGGTGGGACAGTCCCTCAAGAGCAGAAATTCTCCATTCCATTGGGGTAAAGAACAGGCAGAAGCATTTAAGGAAATGAAGGAGATCCTGACAGGCGATGAGATCCTAGCTTACCCTGACTACAGCCAGCCATTCCTGCTGTATACTGATGCCAGCAATGAAGGATTGGGAGCAGTCCTCAGTCAGAAGCAAAATGGCCTGGAGAAAGTCATCGCCTATGCTAGCAGGAAGCTCCGCCCGACCGAGAGAAACCCAGAAAACTATAGCAGCTTCAAGTTGGAGTTCCTGGCACTGGTCTGGGCCATCACGGAGAGGTTTAAGCACTACCTAGCCTCCAGCAAGTTCACTGCCTACACTGATAACAACCCCTTGACGCATCTTGAAACAGCTAAGCTGGGAGCCATGGAACAACGATGGATGGCTCTGCTGTCAAACTACCAATTCACAATCAAGTACCGAGCAGGCCGCAAGAATGCCAATGCTGATGCCTTATCCAGGATGCCTCATGAATCAGACACAGAAGAGGAAGTGGATGATCTGGAAGAGATTGAACTACCTGCCTTTCACAGGAATGGGATAATCCATGAGCAACACGCCAGCAGGAAGCCGCGTGACAAGACGTTAAATCCTTTACCTCACCACAGTTGGAAGGAGACTCAGGACAGCGATCCCGTTGTCAGCCGTATCAAGGAGCTGATAACTCAGGAAGGTTCCTCCTTGGAGAAGGATGCGCCTGAACAAGCTAAGCAGCTGTGGAATGAGAGAAGCCGGTTGTTCATCTACCGTGAGAGGCTGTGCAGGAGATACGTCAACCCCAGGACCCATGAAATGGTTTGGCAGATCGTAGTTCCCAGAGCAGACATTCAGATGGTGTTAGAAGCCTACCACGATCAAGCGGGACACTTTGGCTGGAAGAAGCTGGAGACCCTGTTGAAGTGTCGTTTCTACTGGGTGGGAATGCGCAGCTCCATTGAGAGATGGTGCCAGAAATGTGGACCCTGTGGCCTCCGAAGAAAAGACTACAGCAGTCAAAAGGCACCCCTGCAACCCATCAAGACGACTCGTCCATTGAAGATTGTGGCCCTGGACCATGTCAAGTTGTCACCCAGCCGGTCAGGATACTCCTATGCCCTGACTATGGTGGATCACTACTCCAGGTTCCTGGTGGTCGCCCCTGTCAAAGATCTGACGGCAGAAACAGCAGCAAAGACGTTCCAAGCGTATTTCTGCAGACCACACGGATATCCTGAGCAGGTGCTAACTGACCAAGGCCCAGCCTTCGAGGCCGAATTGTTCAAAGAGTTCTGTCACCTGTACGGGTGTAAGAAAATAAGAACCACACCGTACCACCCCCAAACCAATGGTCTCTGTGAGAAGATGAATCACATCGTCATGGACCTGCTGAAGACTATACTACTCGAGGAGAGGAATCGGTGGCCAGACATACTACCTGATCTAGTAGATTTGTACAATCACATACCTGTAAGTTCCACCAATTGCACCCCAGCGTATCTAATGCGGGCAAGACCAGGAAAGCTGCCCATGGATCTGGAGCTTGGTGTGGTAGAACCCGACGCAGATGTGACTACTGAGGACTGGGACACCCACAGACAGGAACAGTACAGGAAAGTACAGGCCTGTGTTGAAGATAGTCTTAATCGAGTAAGGATTACACAAGAAAACCGCTACAACAAAAGTGCGCCAGCTGAACCTTTCGCACCTGGTCAAGTCGTACTGAATAGAAAAAGGAGGATACACAAACTCGACGATCACTGGGAAAGAGAGCCCTACATCGTACAGAATTCAAGGTTCGACAACAAGAAAACGTGCATAATAAGCAAGGATGGAGGAAAAACGACTGCAACTGTGTCTAGAGACCACCTGAAGTTGTGTCCGGACCCATTAAAGCTTCGTGAGGAAGAACCTGTTGTCAATCAGGAAGAGTGTGATGAAACAGTTATACGTACAGACTTGGGAGATTTCCCCGCAGATTGGCCCAGAATTGGAGACGCTGTGATCATTCCCGTGCTTCAATTTTATCAACCGCAAGAAGAATCTCTACATCCAGTTGCACCAATTGTGCCAGTAGAGCCAGTTCCAGAAGGACCTGTTCCGGCAGAACCTCAACCAGTGGAACCACAAGAAGCGGCACCACACGAAGCGGAATCCCAAGAAATTGAATCTCAGGAAGAAGAGTCCCCTGGCGAAACGGAACCGCATCGCCCAGTCGCTGACATGCTTGCCAGATCCCTAGAGAGGTGGAGGCAGATTTATAGTTTGCCAGTACGTAGGACAGACAAGGTAACTGACACCTCACCTACCACTACACCACGTAGGTCAGTACTGTGATGATACTGGAGCTCCATGTCTTGTGCTGTTGCAGAACTACAACCCCCACCGTTTGCAAGCACAGGGCAAAGTTACCCCTCCCTCCTTCTCTCTGCAGATCACTCTATCTCTCATCCCTCCCACCTAAGGAATTTTTCTTTGTCTTCCCAAACCCTGCAAAAGTCCTATAGCAGCCATTTTGGAGAATTCATCCTTTTGGCTTATAACACGGTGGGAAGTTGCGTCAGAAACACAAACGTCACTGTGTTGAACCATGCGCCGACGGGCATCGTTCCCGTGGTACCGGTGAACCCGTAACTCCAACAGAGCCCGAGAAATGGAATTCTCGGGTGCCCCATGAGCTATGTCACCCAAGTTTGGGTTCATTTGAACCATTATTTCAAAGCAAGATCATTGATAGGTCTGCCATTATTCTGCTAGAGTTCCCCGCTGAGTTATGGACCTTATGATATTGCAGAGCTCAAACCATAGCTTGCAGTCGGGGGAGGTGGCCAGAATAACCATCCTCGTTTGTGAGGTCAGCAGCCCCCAGGTATAAGTCTTGCAGTTCAGCCCCCCTTGTGGAGTCCTTGCTGTGAAGTCCTGACTAAAGGGTATGCCACACTAAACAACATCGCTAACGGGATCGCTAAAAAACTTCACTATTTAGCGATCACGTTAGCGATGTTGTTGTGTACGGCATGCAGCAACGACGTGGCCCCTGCTGTGATCTCGTCCGTCGTCCTGATCGTTCCGGACCCTATTCTGATCGTCGGCGTCCCGCTGGGTAAGTATATATCGCTGAGTGTGGCACCTTTTTTAGCGATTTAGCGGTACTTTTGTACCGCTAAAGTCGTTAAGGAGATCGCTAACCGCGATAGCGTCCTTAACGACATCGCTAAATGTGGCCGACACTAGCGATATTGTAAACGATCCACGCTAGCGATCTCATTAGTATGCGACGCTAATGAGATCGTTAGCGGGATCGTGTAGTGTGGCAGTACCTTAAGAGATCTGCAAATGAACTATGACGTGTGGCTCCTTCCCCAGCCTGGCTTGCCTGTAAATGATCTAACTATCATGTGAGTCTTTCATTCTTAATCCCGTTTATTTTATAACTGCATTTGTACATAACTATATTGACTCAGTTTGTTACATCTTTTTTTATATTGTATAAGCACTGCCTGTTTTTTTAAGGAATAAACCTATAAATTTATTAGTTTGTTTCTCCTGCTCTATAAACGAATTTGCACGTGCCTGAAGCACTTCGCTACTGTGTTGGGGTTGCTACGGACCCTCTTGATAAATTGTTCAGTAAGAAAAACCGTAGCTGGTGGCAGCTTAAAAGAAGGGGTGTAAAGTGTTGACATATGGGGTGGCGTTGGCAGTGACGGAGCGGGTATTATAAGTGTATTACCCGGCTGCGGCTCGGAGTAATTATAATTCCCTCACTGCAGCGTGCCCAATAGCCAGCACACATCCAAGTGACCCGTCTGGCGACTGATTATCCTAGGTGCAGTTCCCTGACTGACCTGAGGGTAAGGGGGGCGCCAGAGAGCTGCAAGTTCCTAAGTGGAAGTGGGATAATTATAAATCCCTGCAGTTCAACGGGTCGGACGGCAGCAGCCGTCGTGTGTGTGCATCGTTTCTGTCATGTGTGCATTGCCACGAAGATCGTCGCGGTTGCACATTTTGACTTCTCACAGCTGATCTGCTGTTTCTTTGTGTTTGGCAGCTAGGGAGTTAATTCTGTCTGTGCTCGGTGCTGGGACTGGGTGCAGTTTCTCTCCGGCTGCAATTGATTATTTGTTGATTGGTTTCCTTTAAATTCCTGGTTGTCTGCTTGGGGAGTTGCCAGTGAAACCTTCATGCAGACCACAAATAGGAATGAATCTGTATAGACTTTAGTTGTGAGCTCCTTAGTTGTTCTAAGCTCAACTTGGTTAGAGTTTATTTCCCAGACCATTTATGTTCCTTTGGTGTTTGAGTGTGTATGCAAGCGAGTGTTATCCTGTCTGTTTTATATGTCTAATCTGTGTATTTAGCTAAGATCAGCCCATATCCCTTTGGTGGTAGTCAGGATCCTTCTTAGGACTGATTACAGGGTTCAGGGTCTGATAGGAGACAGGGTTAGGTTGGTGACTTGGACCTCTGAACCATTATCAGTACCTCCAAGGTGAGGGATTAGTTAGGACCCCAGTTTAGGGTCAGGTTAGATCCTGGTCCACCTCTTTCCTGTTTCAGCTCATCAAGTCCTCAAGATTAACCCTGGGTTCAGCAGATATCGTGTCAGGTAAATCTATTCTATACTTACATGCTGATGTTGCTATACTAGTTGTTGTATAGAGTGTTGTTCCTGTATTAATAGTTTACTGACATTGTATACATATCATTAGACAGCGTGACATTTTCACTGGCCATAAAAATTATCTCCAGTTACCATGGATCCAGTAGCCCAGCTGGCTCTGCAGTTGCAGGGATTATCCATGGAGCTGACGGACATTAAGTCCAAAGTTTTGTCTCCCCTGGAGCAAACCAGAGTTGAACCTAAGGTTGCTCTCTCGGACAGGTTCACTGGTGGGCGAGACAAATTTTTCACCTTCCGGGAGGCATGTAAATTGTATTTTCGGCTTCGGCCTCGATCATCAGGGAGTGAGGAGCAGAGAGTGGGAATTGTTATCTCACTTCTGCAAGGGGACCCTCAATCCTGGACATTTTCCCTTCCTCCGGGATCCCGGCTCTACTGTCTGTAGATCAATTTTTTACTGCCTGGGATTGGTATATGATGACCCAGATCGGGTCTCTCTTGCTGAGACAAAATTACATAAGATACAGCAGGGAGATCGTCCGGCAGAGGAATTTGCTTCTGAGTTTCGTAGATGGGCCACAGATACTCAGTGGAATGACCCAGCTCTTAGGAGCCAGTTTTGTCATGGGCTTTCTGATAAATTAAAAGACGTTTTGGCTCAGTATGAGTCTCCTCCTTCTCTGGAGGCTGCTATGGCCTTAGCTATCCGTACTGATAGACGGCTTCGGGAGAGGGGTGAGGTAACCCCACTCCCTGTTGTTTCTCCACCTACCACTAAAGTCCCTTATGTTGAGGTTCCCCTTGTCTGTTCGGATGAGCCTATGCAGTTGGGAGGGACATCATTTCGTAGGAGGGGATTGGCGGTACGCCGCAGGACTAGAAGATGTTTTTCTGCGGGAAAGAGGGACATTTTGTTGGAGAATGTCCATCCCGTGCCTTGTTGAGCCAAAAGTCGCCGGAAAACTGTTAATCCCAGGTTGTGTGGTGGACGACAACCTGGGAGTATGCATTTCATCCGCCAGTTCTTCTCAGTTCCTTGTACCAGTGGAGGTGGTAGTTGGTACGAGAGTGGAGAGATTGTCTGTTCTTCTTGATAGTGGTTCCGGGGCTAATCTGGTTGACGCTCAGTTTGCTCAGGCTCAAGGTATGCATCTGAGTGTATTGGTCAAACCGATCCCTATATTCTCCATTGACGCCAGGCCTCTCGGCCAAGGTAGCTTTGTTCATGAGGTTCATAACATTGACCTTCGGGTAGGGGCAATACATAGGGAACAATTATCTTGTTATGTGTTGGAGCAGGGATGTCAAAGTCAAACACACCAAGGGCCAAAAAAACAAATTTGCTACAAGCCGAGGGCCGGACTGACGCCGGCCCTGCTACCGGTGCATTGTGGGAAATGTAGTGTTGGTGCCAGGGCCGGCTCCAGGTTTTTATGGGCCCTGGGCGAAAGAGCCTCAGTGGGCCCCTTTAACACAGACCACGATTCATGATGCACAGATACAGCAGAGAAATATGGGTACAGTACAATGCCAAATACTTCTCTTCTTACATTACATGAGTGATATCTATTGTAAATTGTACAATAGCTCAAAAACCGCCAAATCCTCACAGCACACAGTACAGACTGGACAGTACAGTCCTCCATACAATATTATGGGCACCACAGTCTCCCCCTCATCACCCATATAATACCCCATGCAGGATGTCACCCCCCATATAATGCTCCATACAGAATACTGGACCCAATATAATGCTCCATACAGGATACTGGACCCAATATAATGCTCCATACAGGATACTGGTCCCCATATAATGCTCCATACAGGATACTGGTCCCCATATAATGCTCCATACAAAATATGGAGCTCTCCTCTGCGCTGTACTGCGTTCTGCACTGTTACAGCTCAGGAAAGGGCGCTGTGGAAAGACTCCCCATTATCATCATCATTGCCTCCCCATCATCATCATGGCCTCCCCATTATCATCAATGCCTGCCCATCATCATCATCTCCTCCCCATCATCATCAATGCCTGCCCATCATCATCTTCTCCCCATCATCAATGCCTGCCCATTATCATCATCTTCTCCCCATCATCACCAATGCCTCCCCTTTATCAGCAATGCCTGCCCATTATCATCTTCTCCCCATCATCATCATCAATGCCTCCCCATTATCAGCAATGCCTGCCCATTATCATCATCTTCTCCCCATCATCACCAATGCCTCCCCATTATCAGCAATGCCTGCCCATTATCATCTCCCCATCATCATCATCAATGCCTCCCCATTATCAGCAATGCCTGCCCATTATCATCTCCCCATCATCATCATCAATGCCTCCCCATTATCAGCAATGCCTGCCCATTTCATCATCTTCTCCCATCATCACCAATGCCTCCCCATTATCAGCAATGCCTGCCCATTATCATCTTCTCCCCATCATCATCATCAATGCCTCCCCATTATCAGCAATGCCTGCCCATTATCTTCTCCCCATCATCATCATCAATGCCTCCCCATTATCAGCAATGCCTGCCATCATCACACACAGACAGCACACAAGCATCTTCACATACTTATATACACAACACACACACAAAGCACCGCACTACATACACACAGACACACACAGAGACATACACACACACGTCTTACCTGTCCGACGTCCGCGCGCTCTGTGCCACAGCCGGCCGCTGAATGATGACGTCATTCAGCGGCCTGCTGTGAGAGGAAGCGCCGGCACCCCTTGGAGCCCGGAGCTGCGGCAGCGGAGGCACGGGAGAGGTAAGTATTGTGCCAGCTGATGCCGGGGCCCTGAGCAAGCGGGGGGGCCCAGTGGCGGCGCTGACACCGCTCTCCTCCGCTAACGGGCGGGGGGGTGCCAGACTGCGAGTGGGCCCCCCCGCCTGCTCAGGGCCCCGGCACTTGCCCGGTGTGCCGGGTGCTGACGCCGGCCCTGGTTGGTGCGTGCAAAACACCAGCAGGCGGCTGTGGCCTGCGGGCCGGATCTAATAGTAATTAAATATCATCCAGGGGGCCATAGATAATCAATTCGCGGGCCGGATCTGGCCCGCGGGCCTTGACTTTGACATATGGGTGTTGGAGGGTCTACCTACTCCCATTGTGTTGGGACTTCCTTGGTTGGTTAAACATAACCCTGTGATTAATTGGCAGTCCAGAGAAATAAGCCAATGGGGTGAGTTTTGCAAAAGCAACTGCATGAACACAGTCATCAGTGCGGTCGTGCCTAGTACATTGCCTCCTTTTTTGGAGGATTTTGGGGATGTTTTCTCTGAGGAGGGGTGTCAGGAGTTGCCTCCTCATCACGTGTATGACTGCTCTATTAATCTCCTTCCTGATGCTAAGTTGCCTAAAGCTAGGTTGTATAATCTTTCTGGTCCTGAGAGGCAGGCTATGAAAGATTATATTTCTGAAAGTCTGGCCAAAGGGCATATTAGACCTTCATCTTCCCCAGTAGCCGCGGGGTTCTTCTTTGTGAAGAAGAAAGATGGAGGCCTACGCCCTTGCTTGGATTTCCGCGAACTTAATCGGATTACTGTTCGAGATCCGTATCCACTCCCTCTTATTCCTGATCTCTTCAAATTGTTGGCGCCAAATGGTTTTCTAAATTGGATCTCAGGGGGGCGTATAATCTGATTAGGATAAAAGAGGGGGATGAGTGGAAAACGGCGTTTAACACGCCGGAGGGACATTATGAGAACCTAGTCATGCCTTTTGGTCTGACTACTGCACCAGCAGTATTCCAACATTTTGTTAATGACATTTTTCGTCACCTTGTGGGGCTGTTTGTGGTTGTATATTTGGACGACATTTTAATTTACTCGCCAGATCTTGTGTCTCATCAGGAGCATGTGAGACAGGTGTTGCAGATCTTGCGAGACAATAAACTATACGCCAAACTGGAGAAGTGTGTATTTGCCGTACAGGAACTTCAGTTTTTGGGTTTTTTGGTGTCAGCCTCCGGTTTCCGTATGGACCCTGAAAAGGTGAGAGCAGTGCTTGAATGGGATCAGCCAGGGGATCTTAAGGCTCTGCAGCATTTTTTGGGGTTTGCTAACTACTACCGGAAATTTATTTGTAATTTCTCATCTGTCGTCAAACCTCTCACTGACATGACAAGAAAAGGGACGGATTTTTCTAAATGGTCGGACAAAGCTTGCCAAGCCTTTTCCTCTTTGAAGAAATGTTTTGCTTGGCACCCGTTCTCATCCAACCAGATGCATCTCAGCCGTTCATTGTGGAGGTGGATGCGTCTGACATAGGGGTGGGTGCTATATTGTCCCAGGGTCCGTCCCTGGTAAATGGCATCCGTGCGCTTTCTTTTCTAAGAAATTGTCGTCCGCCGAAAGGAATTATGATATCGGCAATAGGGAACTTTTGGCCATTAAGTTAGCTTTTGAAGAATGGCGTCACTTTTTGGAGGGGGCAGTCCACCCGGTTACCGTTATTACTGATCACAAGAACCTGTTGTATTTGGAATCCGCTAAGCGTCTGAATTCCAGACAAGCTCGATGGTCGTTGTTTTTTACCAGGTTTAATTTTGTCGTCACTTATCGCCCGGGGTCTAAGAATGTAAAGGCTGATACCTTGTCTCGCAGTTTCCCAGGGGCCGGGAAAACGGATGACCCGAGTCCTATCCTTCAGGAGGGGGTGGTAGTGTCGGCTGTATTTTCTGAGCTTGAGGAGGAGGTGTTAGAGGCTCAGGGGGACGCCCCTGCAGGACCTCCAGGGAGACTGTTTGTCCCAAATCTGTTGAGACAAAAGGTTATTGAGGCACATCATAATTCTGCTCTAGCAGGACATCCAGGGAGTAAGGCTACTTTTGATCTCCTTTCTCGCCGGTTTTGGTGGCCTAATGCTAATAAAGATGTTATAACTTTTGTCGCGTCATGTGGGGTGTGTGCTCGCTCTAAAACCCCTCATACCCGTCCGTCTGGGACCCTTTTACCCTTGAAACTTCCGGAGCGTCCATGGACTCATTTATCTATGGACTTCATTACGGACCTTCCTCCATCGTCAGGGAATACTGTCATACTGGTGGTTGTTGACAGGTTCAGTAAGATGGCACATTTCGTTGCTCTTCCTGCACTCCCTAATGCTAAAACTCTGGCGCAGGTGTTCATTAGGGAGATCGTTAGACTTCATGGGTTGCCTTCTGATGTGGTGTCAGATAGGGGGTCTCAGTTTGTGTCCAAATTTTGGAGGGCATTTTGTTTACGTCGGGGGATGCAATTGTCTGTAAGGTTCTATGTATATATTCCTGAAACTCAGTTTGTTCGTCAGCCATTTTACTTTCTGTCTTGCTGTAGCTATCTTGCCCTCAGTCAAAATGGAGTTTCCAGCTTGCATGTTCCCGCCCTGATTCTCTCCTTTGCTTCTTAAGCAGCCACAGCTGAGCAATCAGTGCTTCAGAACCTAGCCTGCAGTGAACCTGTGACTTGACTCCTGTAAGCCTTGGACCTTGTACTCCAGCTATTCCTACTGAGGAACTCTGAAGCACTTGTGGACTCTGAACCCTGCTCTTTGAAAGACCCGCGTTTGCATGGACTTACGGTAACAGAGAAGATCCTGAATCTGTATTGGAGAGTGATTGCTGAGGTTGGATTACTCTGGCCTGCTGTGTCTCCTGTTTCTGTGTCTGCAAACTGTGTGACTATTTCTGCCAACTTGTATGAAGTAATACAGGACTTTTCTATATCAAACCTGTGACTCCTGTGTTTTCATCGCACCCAAGCACAAGACGCTATATGAACTGTACTACATATATTACAAGATTCTGAAGCCAAAACGTTAGTGTCTGCTGGGTCTGGAAGGCTGTGTCTGCTGTACTGTGGATATCAGACGTCCGGTTGTGCTTTCTGTGATGACAGTGGTTGTGACTTCTCACAACCATTCCAGGTGAGCAATTCCCTTAAGTTTTTTCTTTTTGCAGTGTTACCACAGGTAAACACTATTGTTTTTTTCTTTTTTTTCCTTTCTTTTCTCTTTTTTGTCTGCTGTAACTCTGGATATCGGATGTCTGGTTGAAACTTTCTGTGATGATAGTGGTTGTGACTTCTCACAACCATTCCAGGTGAGCAGTTCCCTTAATTTTTTTTTCTCTCTGCAGTGTTG